>JAXIVD010003262.1:0-7500 GCA_036785275.1 Cancer borealis
CTCCTACTACGTTTTTAATAGTTTTTTTAAGTGTCTTGATCCTTCTCTCCGCTTTCCATCTGTTTCCTTCCTTCTCTTTATTCATTCTTTTTCACCTTATTCATGTTTGCCGTTATTACCCTCCACCGTTTTTATCTCCCTTTGCCTTCTCTCTCCCCTTCTTCCATGACTCTCTTTTCTATGGGTTATTTTTGTTATTCCTCTTACTACCTTATTTATTTTGTTTTATCTTGGTTCTTCTTGGTTTATTCATCTATACTTTATTCCTTTAGCTCGCATTCTATTGTTTATCTTTTCATTCTTCTTTCATATAAATTTGTATTCGTTTATTTAGTTACTCTTGTTTATCCGTTCTAGTCTTTTTTCATCATTGTTCTCCTCACTTCCTCTTCTTCCTCCTCTTTCTCCTCTCTCCTCTTCTCCTCCTCCTCCTCCTCATCCTCCTCTTCCTCGTCCTCTTCTCCTCCTCATTGGTCACTCCTGCTACATTCTCTCAACAGATTCTACCCCCAATCCTCAGTTATCCCTCTTCTCCTTCCTTCTATCTCCTTCCCCTTCCCTCCTTCCTCCTCCTCCACCTTCCTCCTCCCTCCCCAACCATCTTTTGCGGCGGTTAGGGAGTCCAAGTTGACATTCATAATTCCTGACCAGAAAATCTATAATAACCTCGATTACAGTGTTTCTTACAGCAAGGGAGGCGAAGGTGTGTATCGCTAGCAGTGCAGACTTGACTCTCTTCTTCACTCCCTTCCTTCTTCTTCTTCCTCTTCTCTTCTCTTCTCTCCTTTCTCTTTTCTCTCCTCCCCTTCTTCCTCATTTCTCTCCTTCCCTGCTTTCTTTTTTATCCCCTTCTTCTTCCTTCCTCTGTCCTCCCTTCTCGTCTTCTTCCTCTTCTCTCTTCTTTCCTTCTTCCTATTCTCTCTCCTTCCTCTTATTCCTCTTTCTCTCCTTCTCTTCTTCCTTCCCTTCCCAACCTTTCTGTTTTGTTGGTATCTTCGTCTCTCTCTTTGTGTTCGTTCTCTGTTTTGTTTTTTTCTTTATCTTTTTTTTTCATTCCTCGTGTCATCACCACAGCTGTTCCTTGACTTCTTCTCCTTCCTTCTTTTTGTTCTCTTCCCTTCTTCCTTTTCCTCCCTCCTGTCTCCTTCCTACGTTGCTGCTCTTTCCTCTTCCTTCTATCCTTCCTCTCCTTTCATAGCTGGTTCTTCACTCTTATTGGGTGTATGGGTTTTTTTTCTCTTCTCTTTCTCTTTCTCTTTCTCTTTCACTCACACACACACGCATATAGTTCCATTTATATTCTTTGTTCTAAGTTTTTTCTTCTTCTATTTTCTGTATTCATATATATTGTTTTATGTGACTTGAACTTCTTTCGCCTCCACTACTAGCGTGTAAATGTCCTCAGCTTCCTGTATTAGAGATTTACTGGGCAATATCAATTATTTTTATTTTTTTTTATTATTATTTTTTTGTAGCACATCCCCCTAACCACATGTGTCGCTTTGTATTCACTTTCACAGGTATTAATTCTTCCACCTGTATTTATTGCTCTCTTAACATTGCGCAAGTTTTATTTTTATACCTGTGGATTCTCTTTTTTCTATTTATTTATTTTTTTCTCATTTTTTTACATCTGATGCTTCCACAGTTGCCATTACTTAACTCTATTACCTTCATTCCTATTTTTTTTTTTTTTTTTTTTTTTTTACATATCTTTTACTCGTGGTCTTCGTGATCGTTCTATCTCAATCCTCTTTTTTTTTCTCTCTCTCTTCCTGTGCTTCTAGGGTTCATAAAAGTAAGTTAGCATAGAAGAGTGGAATCAGATATCTAACACAAGGAGCTTAAGTTATGTTGCTGTTTGTAAAATTTGTGTAATCCTTCTCTTCCTTCCTCCCTCTTTTCCCCTTCCTGATTTTCCTCTTGCTCTTATATTGCTAACCTCTCTCCCTTCTCTCTCCGTCTTTCACTTTCCTTCTTCTCTCTTACTGTGTTATATAGTTCTCTCTCTCTCTCTCTCTCTCTCTCTCTCTCTCTCTCTCTCTCTCTCTCTCTCTCTCTCTCTCTCTCTCTCTCTCTCTCTCTCTCTCTCTCTCTCTCTCTCTCTCTCTCTCATCTCTTTCTCTTTCTCTTTCTCTTTCTCTCTCGCTCTCGCATTATTTTTCTTTCTCTCCAATCCCTTCCTCTACCTCTAACTACATGCTTTTATTCCTCCTCCTCCTCCTCCTCCCTCCTCCTCCTCCTCCTCCTCCTCCTCCTCCTCCTCCTCCTCCTCCTCCTCCTCCTCCTCCCCCCCCCCCCCCCCCAAGTTAGTGACAACCCCTTAACTTCTCCTTCGATTACAAAGAGAGAAATGAGTTTTTTGAAGTTTAATTACGTTTCATAAAGTGAGTCCAATCATAACCCACAGAACGGCTTCAATTACAACTAACTGTTACGCACCTTGGCTTGTATTGTTGAGGGTGGTGGTGGTGGTGGTGGTGGTGGTGGTGGTCGTGGTGGTGGTGGTGGTGGTCGTGGTGGTGGTGGTGGTGGTAGTGGCGGGTGGTGGTGGTGGTGGTAGTGGTAGTGGTTGTGGTTCTTACTCTCTATTTTAGTTGAGTTACTCCTCCTCCTCCTCCTCCCTTCTCTTCTTCGTCCTCCTCCTCCTCCTCCTCCTCCTCCTCCTCCTCTTCCTCTTCTTCCCTTTGTATAATTTTTTCACTTGTTTCCTCCTCTTGCTATTCTTTCTTTCTTTCTTTCTTTCTTTCTTTTCTTTCTTCTTTCTCTCTTTCTCCCTCTCCGCCATTTCGTTCTTTTGGCTTCTCTAAGTGTGTTTCTTCTTGCTTTCTTTCTCTCTTTATCTTTTCTTTGTCTTCTTCGTGTATCTATTTATCTTTGTTTATTGTGTTGTCTTGTTTTTTTTCTTTTGTTTATTCATTATCCTTCTGTTCTTCATTTATCCTCTTGTCTCGTTTTCCCTACTCTCTCTCTCTCTCTCTCTCTCTCTCTCTCTCTCTCTCTCTCTCTCTCTCTCTCTCCTTCTCTCTCTCTCTCTCTCTCTCTCTCTCTCTCTCTCTCTCTCTCTCTCTCTCTCTCTCTCTCTCTCTCTCTCTCTCTCTCTCGCTCTCGCTCTCGCCTCTCTCTTTCTCTAATAACAGAATCACCTGAGTTACCTGTGTTAATTGGTCCGTGCTTACAGGTATTCAATTAATGATAAAAGAATTCCATTAAAGTAACCATTGTTGTTTGTAGATTTAAGTCGAATGAAAGAGCATTGAGTTGTATTATTTTGTATTATTTTTGTGCTTCTATTCTTTTACGTTCACTGAAGTAAGTATAATAATTTTTTTTTTGGCGGGGGCGTGTTTGGGGGGTGTTTGGGTGTGGGGAATATGTGTTGTAAAGTGTTAAAAAGTTGCATCCAAATTGAGTTGTTAAGTGGTTGTGTTGAGAGTCTTATAGGGTTCTCCATTATGTATTTTTTGCTATATATATATAAATCAATTTTTTCCTAATTTATTTTTCTCTCTCTCTCTCTCTCTTTCTTTCTCTTTCTTTCTCTCTCTCGGTGTGTTGGTGTTAATCTTGTGTAGCCTCGGTAAGTGTTGCACATTACCTGACCTACGTGACACTGTCTTACCTGGGGCGAGTTTACCTGCTTGATTAGCCTCGTTTTACCTGAGTTTTACCTGAGTTTCCCTTCCAAAAGTCACGTCCCCATCCGCTCTCAACGTTTTTTTTCCCTTTTTTTATGGATTTATCATTATTTTTGCTGATTTTTCTTTTCCTCTTTTTATGCATTCAATAATTTTTTCTGTATGTAATCATGTCTTCCTGTAAATACATAATGGTTTCCTTTCGGTTTCTTTTTCCTCTTAGTAGTTGATTAAATATTCTATATGTTTTATGCATCGTTTATGGTTTGATTTTATGTTCTCTACTTATTGCGTTCTCTTTTTTTTTTTTTTTTTATATCGTGGACTTATTTATAACCTCGTGGGAATATTTCTTAGCGATGATTGGAGGAGAAAGGTGTGACGCGGCGGTGTGGCAAATGTTGGCGCTCAATTCACCTTTATAAACCAATCTATGAAGTTCAATGTACAGCGTAAAAAGGAAACACACATGCACACACGCACACACATGAAATAAAAATAAATACCTGTGTTCATAGAAAGTGCAATTTATTAGACACACACATGACGTATTTCCGTTTATAATAACATTCAAGTCATTAGTATTTGTCTCTTCTGTGTTCATCATTTCCATCACTGTTCTCGGTATAAGTCAGTGTTTCTCTTCTCCGTCGTTTGTCTTCTCTTCTCCCTTCTGTCTCTCCCTGTCCCTCCTCCCTTCCCGGTGCTAAGGTCACCCCCAAGTAGCGGTCATCTTGCAGGGCCTCACCATGCCATTACCAACGTTATTAAGGAATCATTACATCGGTCCGAATTTTGTCTCTCTTCTTTTGTCGTCATTTTTCCTCCGCCGGCCGGTTAATGACGGAAGAAAAGAGGATAATGTCGGATTTCCTGCGGACCTGCGACTCCACGAACCGGGCGTCATTGTAGTCCGGACCACAATTACGCGACGGGCAATTATGATGATTCCTCAATGTGACATTTTTAAATAATGCACAAATCAGTCTTTGCATTCACCACTGATTCACTTCTCGTTTTCTTCCTTTCTTCGTAGGGCGGCTTGGCCTCGGCCTAGGATCCTCTGTTTCGAAATAATACGTTCGTGTTTGCGTTCGGTTTCCTATAACGCCACAGGGTGTGTGTGGGCCTTGTGAGCGACGGTTCTGGTGCTGAGCGATAAAGGTCACTTCCTTGCAATTATATTAATTTAATTAGGAGGCACAATGGACGGGGATCATTATCCGCCATTATTATTAGTGGTGACCGCAGTGTTCCTGCCGGGCAGCCAGCCAGCCTGTCATTCAGTCAGTCATTAAGTCAGTTTGTGAGGCAGTTTTCGGTTAGGCAGCTATACGCTTCCTTTTTTTATTTGTCGCGGCAGACAGACAGATAGACAGACAGACAGACAGACAGACAGACAGACAGACAGACAGACGGACAGACAGACAGGACCGTCCTCCTCCCACTTACACCAATGGTAATAAAATAAACCAGAAACAGAATTTTGTATAACACGTCGATAATTATAAACAAATTCCACTCACTTTGTATATGAATTTTACTTATTGGAATGTATTGCATCACTTTTTTTTGTATGTAGACAATGAAAAGAAGATATTCTCTTGAGAACAATGTACTGTACATAAATATCTCTTCATGCCCCTCCTTTGTGCTTTCTCTTGTCCTTTCCCATATCAAACACACACACACACACACACACACACACACACACACACACACACACACACACACACACACACACACACACAGACACAGACACAGAGACAGACACATACACAGACACACACGCACACACACACACACACACACACACACACACACACACACACACACACACACACACACACACACACACACACCTGAGCCCATCGTGACCTACCTAAGTGCAGAAAGTTCCGCGTCTTATCAACTTATGAACTATAACTCAAAACTGTTTCCCAGATGAACAGAACACACTCCGCCGTCGCCGTCTCCGTTACCTCTACCACCACAAACACGTACAACAACAACACTGTTCTGTTAACCATAAAGCTGCCTAATATATACCATTATTGCACTAGTAATGAAAAATAAATCAAATTGCATATCAGAGAACAAAAGCACCACATGAATTTAATCTCTATCTATCTATTCACTTCTTCACTCAATTGGAAACGTGACAAGGATGACAAAGAGAGGTTACTAATATATCTCAACAATAAGCGAAGAAAATATAGTATGTAATGATAATAATAAAAGGACGGAAGGAACATTTGTACGCTCGGTAAGCACTCAAACATAAAAAGAAGTATTAAAAAAAACAAAAGAGAGCAGGAAAGCAATTTAGTGACCCCGATTAAAAGAGAGAATACAAAATACACTCACAAAACACCAGGAAACGCGAAGATGATGCTCCTGGAGATGGATTTTCCACCTTATTAACAATTCAAAAGTTTACAGCTCTATAATTAATGGCAAGAATGGCATGAACTTCGATCTGTTTTAGTGAACTTCTGCGATTTTTTTTTTTTTTTTTTTTTTTTTTTGTTGGTGAAGTTGTGGTCTTGGAATATGTCTTTTTTATGTTTTATTTTGTTGATATTTTTTTTTACCGTTGTGTGAGTGTGTGTGTGTGTGTGTGTGTGTGTGTGTGTGTGTGTGCGTGTGCGTGTGCGTGTGTGTGTGTGTGTGTGTGTGTGTGTGTGTGTGTGTGTGTGTGTGTGTGTGTGTGATAATAATAATAATAATAATAACAATAATAATAATGATAATAATAACAATAACAATAATAATAATAATAATAATAATAATAATAATAATAATAATAATAGTAATAAATCAATAACAGTCGTACTTTAAACCTCAACAGAAACAGAAACAGATCATTAAACTAGTATTTTCTTTTATTTATATTATGTGTGTATGGCTTCGAGGTGAGCGTTGAGGTAATTACAGCTGATTAGGGCCATCAGGAGCCATTACTGCCGGCGGGAGGGGCGCGCGAGACACCTGGGGGAGGCACCGCTATTACACCTGTGATTTATGTCTTTCCCTGTATTATGACGAACGATGCTGGCAGGTGCTTATTATTTGTACAGGTGAGGGTGTTGTGGCGCTTGCTAATGTCTCCAATTATCACACACACACACACACACACACACACACACACACACCACACACACACACACACACACACACAGCACACAACACACACACACACACACACACCACACACACACACACCACACACACACACACACCCACACACATCAGCACCACACACTCCACACATCAAAGGTACAGAAGAAAAACATTTATAAGTAACATCTTCCTTAGTTTAGTTTATGTTGCCTTTCTATTTTTCATTATCTTTTTCCCTCCGTCATGAATTTGAGAGCGAGAGATGCACGACACATTTTCTCTAAAGGAGGTTCTGTTTTGCATCCGTGTTTTTGTCTCAGTGATGAGGTTCTTGCCTGTGTTTGCTTGGCCGTCTGTCTTGTCTCTCTGCCTGTCTGGGTTGGCCTGGGTGGAGCGGGTTTAGTGCCCTCACCTCTGGCTTTAGGAAGGTAAACTTTTCAAATCCTTTCTCAATGTTATTTCTGTTCTTTGGGATGTGCTTTCGTGCTGGCTCCCTCTCCTCCTCTTCTTCCTCCTCCTCCTCCTCCTCCTCCTCCTCCTCCTCCTCCTCCTCCTCCTCCTCCTCCTGCTCCTCCTCTTCCTCTTCGTCCCCTTCCTCCTCTTCCTCTTCGTCCCCTTCCTCCTCTTCCTCTTCCTCGGGCTCAGGCAGGACACAGGTTCAAGTGGTATGTCTCATCTCAGCACAAAATTTATTGGTATTCGCTCATCGTCGTGTTTCTTGAGCCGAGTGAACCTAGAG
>JAXIVD010003262.1:12500-15000 GCA_036785275.1 Cancer borealis
TATTTACATTCATACTTTCCTTCGTTTCTCCTCCTCCTCCTCCTCCTCCTCCTCCTCCTCCTCCTCCTCCTCCTCCTCCTCCTCCTCCTCCTCCTCCTCCTCCTCCTCCTCCTCCTCTTCCTCCTCCTCCTCCTCCTCCTCTTTCTCCTCCTCCTCCTCCTCCTCACAACTCCACGTGTAAAATAAGCCACGCGGGTTTCTCCTAACCTATTGTTTTAAGTTTCTTTGGAAGGAACCGCTCACGTAGCCAGTCATCACAGGTCAAAGGAGGTCACGAGGCGAGGGAAGAGTAAGCTAAACTCACAAACCCGACAAACCTGACAGACTAAAATCCCTTAGAGTGTATGGTATTTATCGCCCTTAATGCCTTGTTACTGAGGCTAGAATAAAAAGTGCATTTTTTTTCTCTTAATATATAAGTTAACCAGGAGGCGATAATGTGTCTTCCCTTTATCTCCTCCTCCTCCTCCTCCTCCTCCTCCTCCTCCTCCTCCTCCTCCTCCTCCTCCTCCTCCTCCCCTCCTCTCTGGTTTGTTTTGGGTGAGGTGTTGATCTCCTCCTCCTCCTTCTTTCCTCTTCTTCCTCCTCTCCTTACCGCCTCCTCGGGTTTTCTTTAATACCTGTACGTCATCCCTTCGTCAGGACAGTGAAGGTACAGACATTTGTGTTCTCAGAAAGGATTTGTTAAGCCACATGTTTGTTTGTTTTCCCTTTTTTCTTTCTTTTTTGGTATTCAAGAAACAAGTGAAGATAGATTTTTTTTTCCTGTGACAGGTTCATCAAATATACTTTTCCTTTTAATACGTGTTTGTATGAATAGCGTTAAAAGAAATAAGTTGAAATAGGAGAGGGAAGGAAAAAAAAATTCCCGTTACCAGGCTCGTTCCGAAGGTATTTGCCAACCGGTTTGAGATTAGATCGGAGTCCGTCAACGCTTTCCATCATTACAGTTTCCTTGGTTTGCTTCTTGGCTCTGCGGGTGTGTTCAGTTGTTTAAGGTAGAGGCAGCAAGAGCGAGTACAGGAGTTTTGTTTTATAGTTATAGATTCCTTCTTCCTTGACGTTGAGATCTCCACTAGGAAATATTTTTGAGAAAGTGAAGGTCTTACAAAATCTAATGAGAGGAAAGGATTCATAAGGCTTTTTGTGGACACATTCATAATACTGATGTTGATGATTGAGAACGTTAAGCTTAGTTTGTGGTAGAAACTTTGGTGTTAGATTTATTTTTATAGAAGCGAAGGTGGAAGTGGTTAAGAATTGATAGAATTATGTTTGGGAAATACAATTGATATCATACATTACCATATTTGAGTACTTGGTCCTAAATACAAGTGCACAACCACGCTTACCTGAGTTTTGGTGTCGAAGCTTCCAGGTGTGAGAGTGTCTGCACGCGAATCAAAACATTACACTATTTTTTTTACCACATCCTCGCACATGAGTGGCCGAGCAGCACAGCACGTGATGTAAGCTGCAAATTGATATATAAAAAAAATAAAAACCTAACTTAATGCTGAATTCACTCGCCAATTTTTTTTCTCTGCGTTCCTGTCGTCCTTCCGAAGCTGACCCTCGCCCCTTGACCACCCTGGCTGACCCTGACTCGGGGCGGCGCATCTCTGGGCTCCCGAGATAGTGATCACCTGTGAGGTCACCACACTTGCTCCCCCTCCGCCTCCTGCCTTCCCTTGCTGGTCCTCCTGCCTCTCCTCGATCCTGCCTCACGATCTGCTGATGGCGGGAGTGATAACAGTGGTGTGGGTGATTGTGGTGGCGGTGTTGGTGTGGTGATTGAGGTGCAGTGCTAGTGGTGGTGATGATGGTGTGAATATAACTAATGCATTCTTTATGGAAGGATGTGTTTGGTCTCTTATGTGAAAAATAAAATGTGGTTGTTGATGGGGTTTTTTAAACTATTATTTGTGTTATTTGTTGTTGTTGTTATGGACAATGATATCGTTTTCGTTGTTGTCGCTGTTGTTGTTGTTGTTGTCGTTGTTGTTGTTGTTGTTGTTGTTATTGTTGTTGTTGTTGTTGGTATTGTTGTTGTTTGTGTTGTATCCATGGCTATTTTAGAATTGAAATATTTAACGTAACCTTCGTAGTGGGTTACCTTGACCTCGTCTCCCCTCTTGCCCCACACCTCCACACCACTTCCCTCCATGTACTGCCTCGCGTTTTCCTTTTCATAACCTTCCATCAACTCCTCTCTGCTATGCCTTCCTCACTCTCTGGACAACTGACGACACAGGAAGAGCTGAAGTATTACCTTGATGTCTCCTCACCAACAGCCTCTCAACAGCCACACGCACTCTCAGCTTTCGCTTCCGCCCGGCTGGAGGTGAAGGAAATCACGTCCTGCGCCCGGCAAGGAGAGGCTTTAGCGGCCGTACCAGGCTGGTCCTACGGAATGCCGCTCCTCCCGTTAACCAAACAGTGTCCTGATGAGCGTTAAGGCGTCATTTTACCTTAGCATAACGGTGAAAAAAGATAAATG
>JAXIVD010003262.1:20000-35000 GCA_036785275.1 Cancer borealis
TTTTTCATCAGCATCAAAAAATAAGTTCATTGTAGATAAGATAGTTAATTTCCTGGTGCCGTCATTGAATTTACAGAAAACAGAGGCTTTTGCGAAACACCTGTACCTATTACCAAGACCAATTTGCAAACCATGTAAAAATAACTGATCAAGTGAAGAATTCCTATGAAGACTCACCTGTATAGAGTTTTTTTCATATTTTCACTTCCTTTTCTTCTTTGTCTTCCCTTCTTCCTTCGACAGGGCTTGGCAGGAGGCATGAAGGAAGTGACACGAGCTGCTCAGTCTTGTTGCAGTCTCGCGGGAAGAAGTATAAGCGATGGTGTTGTTGTTCCACCTTTAGGCTTCTTCGTCCTATTTTCATCGCTAATCTCACTCGCTTATAGACTCCCATTTATCCACGTCTCCTCATAACATTCTCCTCTGGCCAGGCGTCCCTCACCCCCCTACCACTCCACCCAAGCAGGATATAGCAAGTTGCTCTCCTCCTCCTCCTCTTCCTCCTCCTCCTGCAGTGGCCCCAATCGGTCACCAATACGCCAGTGGTTTATAAGATTCTTGGACCGTACAAGGAAGGTCTTAGTCGTCTCTAACGGACTCTCCCATATGTCGCCCGTCCGTGATATTACGTTCAAGTTACGAAGCATGATTTTATGTCTCATTTTTGACACTTAAGAAAGATTGTGTTTATTTTTTTGTTGGTGTTTCTCTTCTTTTGTTACGGAAGTGTGTGAGGGGTGAGGGGGCTGTAGTGTCTTGGGTTTCCATGCTGTGCAGTAGTAGTTTGTAATCAGTGTCCTCGTGTGAGTGGGACTAAATTCTCTCTTTCTAAACGCTGCGTCATCTCGGCCAATTGATCGCTGTGCTCTTATGGCCTAAAGCGAAGATTGATTGCGTTTCTGCCGCCGCCGCCGCCGCCACCGCCGCCGCCGCCGCCCTGATGGTGCTGTAACTGCAGGAACGTGGTGTGCCTGCAGGAGGAAATGAAGCTTTCCTACTGTGATAATGAAGGCAGTGCTGTATAAAAGTTACACACACACACACACACACACACACACACACACACACACACACACACACACACACACACACACACACACACACACACACACACACACACACACACACACACACACACACACACACACACACACACACACACACACACACACAGACACGCATGCACACACGCACGCACGCTGAAACAAAGAGGTTCCCCCTAAACTGTGTTCTGCCTTTAAAGTGACAAATGACTCCACTGCAATTAGCCTCCACACTGAACCACATGAAAGAGGTAGAACTGCCCTGTGAATGAGGAAAAGGACTTCTGCCCTTGAGGAAACATTAGAGTCCTTCAATAGAGTTCCTGATTCATCCTTCATCCTGCTCTTTCATCCATCCATCCTTCCTTCCTTCATACCAGAAGCAATTCAAAGAAGACATTGAATTTTCTTTTATTTCATTTTCATCCTTTTTCTCTTACACAATTTATTTTTAGAGAGAAAGGGGAGAAAAAAAAATCATAGCTTCCTTCACCCCTCCATGCGCCGGTACGTGTGTTTATAACCTAAGGGAACAGATAAAAGTGCTCAAATCAAGTGCAGAGAAGCTTACCCTCCCTTCCTCCTTCCTTCCCCTTCTTCCCTCCCTGTTTTCTTCCTGCACAATTACAAGGAAGTTCTTAATATATTTCCTCCATTTTCTCAGCTGTCCAGAGGCAAGCACCAACCGCTGCGTGTTAGATGTGCATTTTTTTCATATATTTCACAGACGAGAAAGATTGTCGGCTTCTAACTGCAATATCGCCTTCGGGTACTCCACTAGTATCTTCCCACCTTATTTTGGTCCCTTCCTCTCTGTCATTGTTTCCTTCCCTATCCTCCTTTCCTCTTGATTTTACTCCCTTCCTCCCTGTCGGTGTTTCCTTCCCTCCTTTCCCTCCCTTTCCTCCTGTCCTTCCTTTTCTCTCCAGCGGGTCAATGCACGTGATGCGATTCCCACTGTCATTCACCTGCACTTATTGGTTTGTTGTTTTTTCATTAGTCATCCTTGCAAGACATTTCAATCTAAGTGATCACATTTTCTATCACGTATATATATAATTTTTTTTTTTACTGCTGTTTCCTTCTATTCTTTTTTCTTTTTTTTGTTACACTCTCCTTTGATCTCCTCGCGTGTTTATAATGTAGGTGATCCATAGCTGTCCAGGTTTGTTTCAGGGTGATAAATTGCTCGTTTTGTGGTTTTGTATCTTCCTCTGCTAGCTTTTTTATATATTTTTGTAGTAGTATTTTTTGTTCTTCTTTTGTCTTTTTATTCCACTTACCTGGTGATTCATATTCGTTGAAGGTTGATGATGGAGTGAACACCTGCCTTTGCTTCTTTTACTCCTTTATTATGCTTATGATCTTGTACGTGATTTTGCTATTAATTCCAATACAAATGGTAGGAGTCCGTGTGTGTGTGTGTGTGTGTGTGTGTGTGTGTGTGTGTGTGTGTGTGTGTGTGTGTGTGTGTGTGTGTGTAGAGAGAGAGAAAGAGAGAGAGAGAGAGAGATTAATCTTCGTCTGAGGTTCCGTCTTCCTGTTTTACTCATTTATCTGTCTGCCTGTCTGTCTATCTGTCTGTTTCGTCGTCAGTTTACAGTTTTTTTCATGTCTTGTTTTTTATTGAGGAAGTCATCTAACTTCTTCTATAGAGCAAAGTCATGATTTTTTTTTTTCTCGCTTGTGTATCTATTGTTTGTTTGTTTGTTTTTTTGTATGTGTGTGTGTGTGTGTGTTGCTGTATTTTTTGTATTCTCTCAATCTCTTTCTCTCCCAGTATAGTCTTAGTGTGTGTGTTTGTGTGTTTATGTATCTCTCTCTCTCTCTCTCTCTCTCTCTCTCTCTCTCTCTCTCTCTCTCTCTCTCTCTCTCTCTCTCTCTCTCTCTCTCTCTCTCTCTCTCTCTCTCGCTCTCGCGCTCTCGCTCTCGCTCTCTCGCTCTCTCTCTCTCTCTCTCTCTCTCTCTCTCTCTCTCTCTCTCTCTCTCTCTCTCTCTCCGTGTTTACTATCACAATAAAAGAAAATGCCCTCAAAAAGTGACCCAGGCGGTGACTTTCATCAATCCTTACGACAAAAGAGAAACACAAAAATTACTCTTCTAACACTTGAAGAAGAAAAAAAAAGTTGAAGTGAATTTTAGGTTAGACTCAGTTAAAAATGCAAATGCGTTGGCCTTACTTTGGCGCTTCTCTGCTATACCATCACAAGGTGTTTCCCATTCATTGGACATTTTGAATCACACGAAAAGTATAAGGTTTACATCAATAATGTTTAGAATAGTAAAGAAAGACCAAGAGACGTTATTCTTTTGAGCTATATTGAAATGTAATTGGAATGTAAGTATAGATGTAGGAGTGAAAAGTACTTTTAATAATTTTTAATCCGTTTTAATCAGTTTAAACTCCCTAACAGTTCAAAATATGGATACATTAATAAGTTATGTTGTGTAGGTTTATGATGGGCAGGGGTCACATCTATGTATTTTTGTCATGAGACCAGCATCAGCCAGTAAAGTTAAATAAGGGTTACTTCATTATTGTTACTAGGCAAGTAAGGGTGAGATACAGTTTGATATTATAGTAATCAGGAAAATAAGGCCAGATTCGTGTACAGCATAACCGAAAACCTCATTGTACCAATTTTCATGAGATTCGCAGGTGTGGAAATTTCCATGAGATTTTGTAGGGTACACCCTTAGAGTTTTTTCCAAAATTCATATAGTTTGAAATAACTCGAAATGTATGGAGATTTACGTATAAAACATATAAATATAAAAGAAAGAGCATAAAACGCTCGTTCTATTGAGCTATAGTGAAATAGAATTGGAATGTAATTATAGACGTAGGATTGTAAAGTATTATGCCTTAATTACTTTAACAATGTATTTTTTCTTCATAAGTATTAAAGTTATTGGAAAGATGATGACAGCATCAGATAGACATTATTAAACTCCATAACGTTATCCCTATACATTTTTCCTGTAGGACTAATATTTATGTAGTAAAATAGGAAAACACTTTTTCGACATCAATTTTGGTGGAATTTTCGGGCCAGTAAGTGGAAAAATGCAAATATTTTAGTAATAACAAAACTAATTCCATATTCGTGATCAACATGCCCAAGAACCCCCTGGTACCAATTTTCATGAGTTATGTTGAAATATTAACCTAACCTAACCTAGTACCTCCGTTTTATTCTGGGCGTGTTAGGGAAGTGCGGAGTTGTGTTAACCCTTGAAGGTGTAAAGACAGTTCTGACCCATCATTACCTTGGTCCTTCTGGCTCACATGATTGCTGTAATTATTGTTTAATGCATAAAAAAGAGAGCAACCGGATGCATGGTAAAATTAATGCTAACCAGATGCTGTAATTTAGTGGACACATCCCTTCAGCTCTGTAGTGACTCTTGCCACCGTAAGTACCGCTTCAGTCACTACCTTCAGGCGTATTTAAGGAGTCTGGTGAGAAAGAATTGTTGTTGGGGGGGGTGGGGACTCGAACCCGGTCCCAGGTGTCCGGAAGCGTGTTGTCATTACCACTAGTACCATTCCTGCAGGTTAAGTCACATGCTAGGAAGTGTAGCAAACTTATAAGACCAAGAAAATATCTTTCCTTCATTTCTTTGATTTGCAGGAAAAAGTTTTATAACACCATATTGGGAATGAGAGAAATTATGGCTAGTACTTCCTCCTCCTCCTCTTCCTCCTCCTCCTCCTCCTCCTCCTCCTCCTCCTCCTCCTCCTCCTCCTCCTCCTCCTCCTCCTCCTCCTCCTCCTCCTCTTCCTCCAACCCCTCCTCTTCCTCCTCCTCCTTCTTTTACTCCTCCTCCTCCTCCTCCTCCTTTATTTCTCCATTGTTTACCTTTCCTTCCTCTCCCTCCCTTTTCCCCTCCGCCTTCTCTCCTCTTCCCCCATCCCTCTCATGACTTGAATTGTCCTGATAGCATGAATTAGTGGTGGGCGTGATTACAGTCGTTATCACCATCTCCGCCCATCCTCCCACGCCTGCTCCCACGCCCATTCCACCACCCTTCCTACCTCCCCGCCCATCCATGCCTCCCTCAACCCATTTGATATCAGTGTTTTGGTTTCTTTCTTTCTATTTTTGTTTACTGTTTCTTTGTTTTTTTTATTTATTTTATTGTCTTTTTCTTTTATTTTCTTTCACACACACACACACACACACACACACACACACACACACACACACACACACACACACACACACACACACACACACACACACACATACACACACATACACTGGAAGCCGAGATACATAAACAGACGGAAGAGAAAGATAACATTTACCGCTAAAAAATAAATAAAACACAATAATATATACATAGGAAACTGCTTGTCTGTCTGTCTGTCTGATAGTGTCTTTCCATTATAATAGCGAGACAGACTAATATCTAACCCTGCCTTGCTATTACCTTGGGAATAATATCGCCTAATGAACAGGTGTATAGGTAGACAGGTAAAGGTAATGAGGGAGAGAAGGTTGTGTATTTTAGGTCAGAAGGAGTGGAGACAAAGTAAGGTAAGTGTGTACAGTCTGATTTGTATACAGTAAACAGGAGGGTTGGGTTGGGTTGGACAAGCCTGAACGTTATGCCTTGATAAAAACGTACACTTCCGTTCACTCATGGGCGTATTTATGAATCTGGGTGTGCGTACGTGCGTGCAGTGGACCCTAAGGCCACTGACTGAGTTGCTAGTCAGTCCCTCTCACTCCCTCTCTCTCCCTCCCTTATACTTTCCATCCCTCCCCCACTCACTATACTCTCATTATGGACGATGCACACACACACACACACACACACACACACACACACACACACACACACACACACACGCACACGCACACGCACACGTACACAGGCTCAGTGTCAACATCATCACTTCCTTAATGTAATATGTGGTGCAGGTGACATTCCTAGTCTTCTCCTCCCTTCCTCTTCTTCCTCCTCCTCCTCCTCCTCCTCCTCCTCCTCCTCCTCCTCCTCCTCCTCCTCCTCCTCCTCCTCCTTCTCCTCCTCCCTCCTCCCTTGCCTGTGACAGCAAACACAAGGGAGTCTCCCCTAACGAACCTCAACTGTGTCTTGATCTTCCTCATTTTTTTCTCTTCCATCATTTGTTCTTTCCTCTTCTCTTTACTTGCTGTTGTAATGTGTGATAATTAATACTGTTTATGTTCGTATTATTTATTTCTTCCTCCTTCACTTCTTTCTACGTTGTGATTTTATTATTTTCTCTTCCTTTTCCCTCATTTATCTTGTCATTAATGATAATCTTATATTTATTTTTTTGTCGTTATAAACTTCCTGTAGAGTATATCTTTTATTTTTTCCTTTTATTTAGTTATGTGTTTACTTTATATCGGTTTGTTTGCCTCCAGTGTTCGTCGTTGTTGTTGTTGTAGTTTTTCTTTTTTTTATTGAACATTATCATGATTGAGTCCATAAGTTTTCATTACGGTGATCAGTAGTGTCGACAAAACACGTGTTCGGTTGCACTGATAACAATTACCTGACTACATGAGGCGCAGCTAGACATTTTATTTATATACCACACTATTTTATTTATTGTATTTTTTACCATTATTCTTTTTTTTGGTGTCAGGTGCGATGAACCATTAAAACCAAAGAGTTGAACAAGCACAAATAAATTATGGATATATCTCTCTTTCTCTCTTTCTGTCTCTCTCTCTCTCTCTCTCTCTCTCTAGCTTGACTCCCGCGTGCCCCCCCTCCCCCGTTCACCCGGCAGGTACGCAGTTTAAACACGCTTGAGTAGGTAACGCTTCCTGCCATTCACCTCGCGAGTAGTTAAGAAAGAACACAGCGAGAAATCGGATGGACGAGCACCTCTTTCTCTTTTGCTCGTTGGCTGACGCACTTCTTAGCCCGCGGGTCGTTAACTAATGAGTTGTGCTCTTTGGAACGACCGCAGCGACGAGGGGTCATGAATTGTGTGTGTGGGTGGGGGAGTGTGTGTGTCTGTGTGTGTGCGTGTATGTGTGAGAGAGGTTTTTGAATAGTAACAAATAGTATTAGATATATGAATTTATCAGTGTACAGCATCGCTACCACCGTCACTATTACCACTTACGTTCTTATCAATTAACCAGCAATAACACAACAGAAGGGAGAAGTGAACATACAGAGATAAAGGAGAGAGAAAAAGGTTATAGGGTAGAGAGAGTCAAACATAAAAATAAACTAGATATTCGAGGGTGCAGAGCCTGCATCAACCTCCTAGTGTGTGTGTAAGCCTTGCGTGACGGAAAACAGAAGACGTTATGAGTTCCTTAGCCATGACGCCCTCTGGTATCACGCCCGGATCAGCGTGGGTCAGGGGGCAGGGGTCGGGGCAAGAGCATAATGGAGCAAGTGTAGTAATGGTACAAGCCCCCATTATTTGGCAAAGACGGAGGCAGGCACCATTAATCATAACACACGTCCCAGCCACGTATGCTCTGTACACTGTGAAAGGTAATGACAGATAGAGAGAGGTAGTGAGAGGTAACACAGTGAGATAAACATACAGACACACACCCACAGTTTGACAGATGCATTATTAGGTTAGATTGGTGATGACATATTCTCGTGACATTGCCTCGCTGTGCATGCATTCAGATTGTTACTGTGCATTAAAAAAAAAAGAGAGAGAAAGAATGGAAGGATGCGCATGTCTGTCTGTCTGCATTTGTTGGGTTAGTTATTAAGTTGTTACAAAGAAACGTGACAGACATATTGAATAATCTTGCTTAGGTTTTAATCTTTCTTTATTATTTTTCTCTTCCTTTTTTATTTTCATTTGTATATTCGTGTTTCTTTGTGTTTCTGGTTGTGTTTATCTGTTTATTTATATATTGTTTATCTTTGTATTTGTAAGCCATCAGTTTTTTTTTTTTCTCTCTCTCTCTCTCTCTCTCTCTCTCTCTCTCTCTCTCTCTCTCTCTCTCTCTCTCTCTCTCTCTCTCTCTCTCTCTCTCTCTCTCTCTCTCTCTCTCTCTCTCTCTCTCTCTCTCTCTCTCTCTCTCTCTCTCTCTCTCTCTCTCTCTCTCTCTTTTCCTTTATCAAATCCTATCCGTGCCTCCACCTCTTTTGTCTCCTCCTCCTCCCTCCTCCTCCTCCTCCTCCTCCTCCCTCCTCCTCCTCCAGGGGCGCCACATGTAATGGTTTTATCCAATATTAACCACCGAGGGGCATAAGAGGCGTTGAGAGCCAAGTGTACCAACCTTCCCGCCGCCTCCCGCAACAGGTGGCAACCCTGCATTTGCATGGGCGTTTTGTTTATGTCAGTGGAGGCTTCTGCTGCTGCTGCTACTGTGTTACGCTTCTCCCTCTCCCTCCTCTTCTCTCTCTCTTTCTCTCTCTCTCTCTCTCTCTCTCTCTCTCTCTCTCTCTCTCTCTCTCTCTCTCTCTCTCTCTCTCTCTCTCTCTCTCTCTCTCTCTTTCTCTTTCTCTTCTCTCAACGATTTACATGTGTTTCTATTCATTCCATTGACGTAAATCCCTGAACATATTTTTAGATTCTTTGTTCAATTTTTTTTTTTTTGTTCTTTCGTAAACACATTATATGTTTGTGCTTTAAGGCGCACGGAGGTATTCGGGAGACCGGCAGATGGCTCCACTTGCCTCCTGAAGGCTATTATGATGTTCATGGGATGTGCTTCTTTTATATATTAAGACTTGTTTATTGTCTGCCTCTTTATGTTTATCAATTTGGTTTGTGTTTGTGTGTGTTCATGTGTGTGTGTGTGTGTGTGTGTGTGTGTGTGTGTGTGTGTGTGTGTGTGTGTGTGTGTCTGTGTGTGTCTGTGTGTGTGTGTGTGTTGCAGGAAGGAGTGTTTGCAACTTATGAGGTATTGATACTGGCATTCTTAAGCGTCTTATTATATTTATCACTATCAAAAGTAGAAGATTTAGCATTTGTTTTGTTTTCTGGTAGTAATGGTAGTGGTGGTAGTAGTAGTAGTAGTAGTAGTAGTAGTAGTAGTAGTAGTAGTAGTAGTAATAGTAGTAGTAGTAGTAGTAGTAGTAGTAGTAGTAGTAGTAGTAGTAGTAGTAGTAGTAGTAGTAGTAAGTAGTAGTAGTAGTAGTAGTAACAAACACACGCAGTTGCAAAGTTGTTTTGTCTTGCTACAGTCATTTCACTTATACATCCCTTCTCAAAATTCCCTTTTCTGTTTCTTCTTTAACCTCAATTCCTTCTTTTATCTCCTGTTTTTTTGTTTTCTTTCTCCCGTTGCAAGATGTGGTGTTTTCGACAGATCCGTCAGTTTTTTTTTTTTTTACCTCTTTTTGTGAGTGGAGGTAATTTTTTTTTCTTCTTTTTTTTCATTTTAAGAGGATAAAAAGGGCAGCCGTGAGTGTAGGTGTGTTGGTCGTGTTCCTTGGCGTCTGTACTGAGAGAAAACATGAAAAGTGGTGCAGGTTTCACTGTACACTCTCCACTCGCCTCTCTGTTTGGCTGCATTAATGGTGTATGCTGAAGTTTGACCTTCCTCTTTCTCTACTCCCTTTCTCTCTTTCTCTCTTTTTTTTCCTTTCTCTCACTCTCTTTCTCTCTCTTTCTCTCTCTCTCGCCCCCGCCATTATCTTTGTGTCTAACATATACGAGTTTTCTCTTATTACTATTGTTGTATTTTCCGTGTTCTTGTTTTATATTTCCTTCTTCCTCCTGTCAGTTAATATTATTGCAACATATTCTTGCTACTTATCTCTTGTCTGTATTTAACCTTCCTCACTCTTGACTGACCTCTCTTACTAATCCTCGTCCTTCTCCTCCTCCTTCTCCTACAACCTTCTTTCTTCTCTCTCTACCCTCCCGTCCTATAACATTCGTCTCTTATTTCCATCCTACCAAGTCCTCTCTTTTCCCTCGCCCTCCCTACACTTTTCCCTTAAGTCAGCTGCGTTTGGTACTAGCTTCATGATAGTTAATTGTCGGTGCCTTGGTGTTTACGTTAAGCCAGGCCACCACCAACGTGTAATTGCTACCGAATGATGGTGGAGAAAGGAACTGGTTGGAAGCGTCCCCACCACACCGGCAAACCACCCCAAGACCCCGAGGCAACAAGGGTGAGAATGCGGTGCCATCAATCAGTGGAGGTGCGTAACCCCACGCTCCACCTAAGTACTGACTCACCTTCATATTTTTTCCTGGTTTATATGCACTAGTTTTTGTCGCGCGGCGGTGTGGTGTCTGGCGGCGGCCTTGTGCTTCGGTTCCCTTAGGGTTCGTCTGTGTTCCTCCGCGGTGGGATTTGCATAAGGTGTGTTGCCTCGCTGCATGTAAGACCGTGTTTTGTTTCGTGTTTTTGTGGTTTATTTTCTTACTCGAGAATTAGGCAAAAAAATTTTAACTTTATCGATGGAATGAATGTTCAAAAAAAAAAGTTAGGTTAAGAGGTAATGGTGGTGTGTTTTTGTCTCCTTTTCTTATTTTCCTTTTTTCCCTCTTCTTTCTTTCCTGTCTCCAGTGTGTTTTTCCGCGCGTGTGATGAGGTGGTGATGCGCTCATTGATGAGGTGTTGATGGTGATGAGCGACAGTAGTGATGATGGTATGCAAAGTTATCCTAAAAATAAACGTGGATAATTTTTTTTTTCTCTTTCTTCAGTGGTAAGGAAAAAATATTCATCTAATTTTGATAGATGAGATGAATGAAGTATTAATATATAAACTTGCTCCATACTCGATGCAATGTTCATCATAATAGTAATAGTAAAGGTAATAATAGTCCTTATAATGGTTTCAATACATAGATAATCATATAGTAGTAAAATAATAAACATGAAATCCTTATATTTACAGAGTTCATTGCACGATACCAAACAGTGATAACCTTTGAAGAGAGAGAAGAAAAAAAAAGATCAGAAAAACACGTCTGTCATTAACTCAAAAATGACATTCGCTGTTTGTCTCCCGAAAAATACACGTTAATGTCGCTTGCAGGTTAATTGCTCATCACGAGACTAAATTAGGAGTTTTATAGGCAAAAATTAGAGGGTTAGAGGCGCCGGAAATCCTCTCTTCTCCTCACCTTTTACTCTGATTAATTCTGATGATGAGGTGCTCCTGGGGTGAAGGGAGGAGGAGGAGGAGGAGGAGGAGGAGGAGGAGGAGGAAAAAGAAGAAGAATGGGATGAGGAGGAGAAGAAAGAGCAGAAGCAAGAGAAGGAGGAGGAGGTAAAAGAGATTCATAAATTATTGTTTGGTTTCGTTTATGACTTTGAAGGAACTGAACTAAATGATAAAGAAAACGAAGATTTGTGGGAAATGAAGCAATGTGAACGAAAGTGTCGGGAAGGGGATGTAGGCAAGACTAGCTTCGTGTATAAGTGTGAAGGAAATGAATGAGATAGAATTGACAGTACAAGAATACATGTAAAGTGAAGGTTTTAAGAAGTGAATGAATGAATGAAGTGAATGTGAAGTGTCTCTGAGAAAATATTGAAGTTATACATTAATAAAAAAAAAAAAAAATAAAAAGTCAAATGATTGGCGATTATAGATTATATACGTATTTGGAATTATCATTATTATTATTATTATTATTATTATTATTATTATACCTTCTGGGAACCTAGAATTAAGTATCGTTTATCTTAAAGGAACAGCTTATAAGAGTGTTAATAAGAAAGATAAAAATGTCAGAGAAGAAAGAAAACTGATATGACAAAAAGGAAAAAGATAATTAAAACAGGAAACAGAAGATGACACAGATTATAACGAGGCGTGTAAAAAAGTGCAGATCTTTCATTGTTTGTTAAGATATATGTGACACAAGATTTACTTTAATTGGTAACTACCGCACAAGAGTTCAGCTTCCCTCCTCCTCCTCCACCTCCTCCTCCTTCTCTTCCTCCTCTTCCTCCTCTTCCTCCTCTTCCAGCTGCCTTAAGACCGATTTAAGTCGCAGTAATAATTGTAATCGCTGCAAGGGTTCGTTGAAATTAAGACCCCATTATTTTTAATTTGCCATTCAGGGAGCTCTCACCCCCCTACCCTGCCCTGCCCTGCCCCGCCCCACCTGACCTCCCTCCACCACCACCATCACCACCACCAGTCTTCCTCCTCCTCCACTCTGCTCCTCCTCTTCCTCCTCCTCCACCTCAATTTCCAACCCACGCTAAGAGTATGAAGTCTTCTCTCAGCAATAGATTTACACACACAATCTCTCACTCTCTCTCCCTCTCTCTTTCTCTCCCGTCTCTCCCTCTCTCTTTCTCTCCCGTCTCTCCCTCTCTCTCTCTCCGCCTGAAGGGTAAGTTATTGCAGTGTTAATAGTGTCATTATCTTAGTGTGAGCCTCATCAGGTGTGGTCGTTAGTAGGACAGGTGTGATGTGCAGTGTTGTGAACCTTGACACTTCTCTAATTTTGGCCAACCACTAATATTCGAGTTAGTGGTTAGACTCTCACACTCACTCTAATTCTTGTCTCCCTTCCTACCTTCTTGCCCTTCCTTCGTACCCTCGCTCCCTATGTTTCCTTCTATTTTATTCTTTCCTTAACCTTTATTTCATTCTTCTCGGTTTATTCTATTATCTCTATTCCCTCATTCATCTCACTTTTGTTATGTTCTTATTTCATTCTTACTTCACTTATCTACCTATCTTCTTTGTTTGTTTGTTTTACTAATCTCCTTATTCCTTCATTATCATCTTTCCTTTCTTCTATTTCTCCGTCATTTCACTCACCTCTTCACTCACTTCATTTCAAGCAAGCAACTCTTTCCCTCTTCCCTCCCTCCCATTCTTCACCGTTCCCTCATCCACCTCTCACCTTGCCCTTACCTGGTATTCTTGTGGGTCACAACTTTTCTGCCCCAAGTCTTACCTTACCTTCCCTCGCCTAGCCCTTGCACCTTCCTGTTGACCCTTGCACTCGCATCATGCATTCTTGTAAGGGAAAGTAAGCCTTAACTCTCTCATGATCTTGGAAAGTACATGGAAATTAAATTCATTCGTGGAAAATAGAGTATAGATGGGGACATTAATTGCGAGAGGGAGAGAGAGAGAAGAATATACAACAAAACTGAGTGTGTATTACGTTATTTCTCCACCTCCTCTTCCTCCTCCTCCTCCTCCTCCTCCTCCTCCTCCTCCTCCTCCTCCTCCTCCTCCTCCTCCTCCTCCTCCTCCTCCTCCTCCTCCTCCTCCTTCACATAAGTTTCACAACAGAACCGTCTTAATGACAGAGAAGAAGGAAAAAAATATATAGTAATGACTGATGGGAGAGGAGAGAGAGGGAAGAAGAGAGAGTGAAAGGTATAGGAATTGGCCTGGCATTGCACACACTGTATTACTTCTTCATCCTCTGTTCCCTTCCTGAGGCGTGTTGTTTTTCAAGTTTTTCGCCTCGTGTTGGCGCTCCCCGGCGGAGTTATGGCTTCGTGTGATGAGGTAAGCGTGGAGGTTCTTGGCCAAATATTACTACTGAGTTACTTTTTCTTTATCCAGACGAGCATTGAGGATTTGGTAAAGGTGCGGAATGTCGAGCTTCGTCAAGACAGATTAAATGAGATTGTGGTGAGAGGATTGAAGGAGAAACAATGTAATCTTAGACTACTATTATGATAAAAGTAAGATTGCTGTTTTTTCTTATAGGATTGCACACTTTTTTCTTCTACATAAAGACAACTGCGGATGTCACGTATTAACGCTGACTGCAAATAACTATTGTGTTGAATAAATAAAATCACACAGATTTCCAGCTACATATTTCTAAGGTTAAAATGACATGCATATAGCAGTGTAATAAAACAATTGCTTTAGACAGTAGTAACAGCTCTGGGTAACGCTGATTGATGGCAGAGGATAAGAGGCAGCGAGGAGTCAGTATATATAATCTTATCTCTATTCTCACTTCCTTTATTTTGTGAGAAGTATATGAACTGTATTGAATAAAATTGAAGCTTCTCCATACTCTTGTATGAAATAGTTTAGTGACGTGAGCAGTCAGTAAGCATTCCCTTCCTTCCTCATTCCCAGGTAACACGTCATGCTCTGTTGACCGAGGGAGTGTTCGCGTCTCGTCAGGTGCGTCAGAAAGATGTATGTGGCGGGAATGGAGGAAGGTGTTGAGGGTGTGGAATGGCTGGAGGAGGAGGGAGGCGGAGGGGAGGGTGGAAGGAGAAGGTAACGGGTGGTGACAATTATAGAGAATTATCGACGAGGAGCGGCGCCCAGACAACAATGATTCTAATTACCTCGAGTCCGGGAGGAGGGTAGGGGGAGGGAGGGAGGGAGGGAGGGTTAAGAGGCGTAACCCTCGCCGCGCAACACCAGTGGCTGGAGTGTAATGCCCACCTCACATTACCTCTTTAGCGGGTGTTGCCTCCAGACCATTGAGGCGCCAGGCTGTGTTATCTCCGTAATAGAACAACACCTTAGCCAGGACGTGTAACAACCCTCGCTATGCTGCAGAAGAAACCCCAAATCTCGTTACCCTCAAAAGGCAAGACGCGAGAATTACATCCTCGAGTCTTATAATCTCATTGAAACTCGCTACTGTGATCCTCCTTGGACGCGGGTGATTATTACGATAATTCCCAGGGGCGTGACGGCGAGCGATAAATCAGGCAGTGTCCCCCTCCCTTGGTGACGCTCCACAGAGGCGCCACGGTGTCCTTGCCCTGCCGAGGTGACACACAAGGTAGAGATCACTTGCTCCTCCAAACCTCAGCATCAAAATCACCATCACAGAAGCTGAACAGTTCCTTGTCCTCGTCGTTTAAAGCTTAAAATCTCACACTAAACACTCAGTTGGTTCAAAATACTTTCTCTTCTCCATCCACCTTCCTTGCGACTCATTATAATGCATATTCATCTAGTGTGATTACAATGAATTCATGTTTATATTCATTGTCTCCATCATCCCGGTCGACGGATTGGTTCTTGTATTCGCTTCGCTGCCTACAAGCCTAAGGTGCGATTTAACG
>JAXIVD010003262.1:37500-48005 GCA_036785275.1 Cancer borealis
TTTCGAGACAAAAGATTGATGTGACACTAAGTGGATTCAATCGTATGATAATGTGCTCTTAAGGAAGGTTGTGTCTCTGTAAGAAATGTTTTGCCGGTACTAAGCTGGTGTGCCCGTATTCATTTTCTTAATTTACGAAAAAAATTCTTATATTCTTTCTTTCATATTGTCCATAATCATTCTAATGTCTCACAAATTCAACATTTCTTACACGTTCCCTCAAAGTCTGTATTTTTGTTCCAAGCTCATTTTAGCGCTGACGTCAAGTAGGGAGACAAACATAAAGAAGAGGGAAGGTAAGGTGAGGCGGAGGATAGCAGGTATATCAGAATGGGGAAGAGAGAGAGAGAGAGAGAGAGAGAGAGAGAGAGAGAGAGAGAGAGAGAGAGAGAGAGAGAGAGAGAGAGAGAGAGAGAGAGAGAGAGAGAGAGACAGAGAGACAGAGAGTAGAAAGAGTGACACTATCAAATGGGAAGAGTAAGTTAGGGAAGGTGATAGAAAGCCTGAAGAATAATTGAAGCAAGGGAAGAAGAGATGTTTTGAAGGCTTTATGTTACCACAGGATGAAAACCAGATCAGAGAGAGAATATAGTATAGTAATGCATAGAGAAATAGAAGAAAAAAAACGGAGTAGTGAAGAGGTATAGTGTAAAGTCAACGAGGAAGAGGAAGAGGAAGGTAGAGGTAACAAACCCCAATGACACTACAAAGATATATATGTTCCTGTGAGTCTCTTGTAATGGTGTTCTGTGGATGAAAGTGCTATTGTTCTCGTCTCGTAAACACCACTACATAACAACTTCATGTGAACAAATGCAACGCGATATTTCACTCCGTCTGACAAGGAATATATGGGCGGGAGGGACCTTGTGGATTATTAACTGTTCATTACAGTTTCATAAAGATGCCTTCCTCGTGGTCCCTGTGTTATGTTATGTGTTGTTACAGCGAGGAAAGTTTTCGGATGTAATTACTTGACATAACGTTCCTTGATATATCGGCAGAGGCGGGTGAAAAATGGAAAGTTTGGTCATTTGTGAGTGTCTTGCATCGCTCCGCAGGCCACGTTCCCAGCCATTAATGGTCGAAGGGGGGGGTTAAGGGAGGTAAGGCGGGAGGGATGTTGCAGCCTTGTAATTGTACTCTCCCTCACCGATTTTTTTTTTTCTCTCTTGGAATTATCTGCCGTCAACATGTACTTCATTTTTCATCTTCTGCCAAAGGGGAAAAAAAAACAGTGTACGTCTATAATTATTTCTCTCGCCTTATATTCCCTTGACAGGTTTGTACTCTCCCTCCGCCAGCCTCGTGATGCTCTAACTACTTGAGGCTTGTTCCTGGATCCTAGACTAACTTTATAACAAGGCAGTTGACTGTATCGATAGACAGAGAGAAGGTTGTTACTAGAGTGATCCGCCTATCCATCAGTAGTATAAATACCTTCATTCATTATTCCTTGATATTCTTCAGTTATAATTTTATAAACTATAATCATATATATAGTTATAACTGTACAAAAAATTAACTTCTCTATGTCACTCGAACGCTCCACTGTTAACAACCAATTAGCTCTCAAGTTACAGCCCATCTAAGTAGCAGCAAGCCTCGGATGGATAAAGTTGTAATAGTTCGCACAGTGCTCACCAGGGAGTTAAGGATTAATTAACCTGCGAAGGAGGTAGCACGTCCCCCTACGGTGCGCCGCCTCGTACGTGACTGCCTCCTCGGCCGCCCTGGAAGGAGAACGATGAGGAAAGGAAACCAGTAGTGCTAAGGCATTATTAGCGGGGCGCTGATGAGTCGCTGTTGCTCCCTATGTCGACCATGATTATTGAGGCAGTGACCACAACAGCGTTATTACAAAGGTACCGACCGGCTTGAGTGCGTCTCACAACTTATTTAGTGGACAAAATCTCATTCCAGCACGAAGATAGACGACCAGCTTATACAAGAAGGAATGGGAGGGGATGTGTGTGTGTGTGTGTGTGTGTGTGTGTGTGTGTGTGTGTGTGTGTGTGTGCGTGTGCGTGTGTGTGTGTGTGTGTGTGGTGTTGGGCGGGGTGAGGTGTGGCTTGTGGCGCCTGTGACTATTAATGCTTCAGGCTGGTTGAAGTGGGGAAGAGTTGTACGCACGCCTGCACACACATGTTGTCTGGACGTGAGAACAGACCCACCGGCTGCATACACACACACACACACACACACACACACACACACACACACACACACACACACACACACACACACACACACACACACTCACTCGTAATAGAAAATCACCTTAAACATTAAACAGAGCAGCTTGTGACGTGTCCGAGCCTCCAGACGGACAGGGAACAGCCGAATCTTCCCGTGTCTGGCTGTGAGCGATGTCCTGCATGTCTCACCTTTATTTATCTTCCTACATTCAGTTATCTGCAGCGGCGTAACACACAAACTCGTGTTCACACCCACGGAGATACAGTCGGTATTCATTATATGCGTTATCGTAATTCACATTCCAACGTTGCACTGTTTTTATTATCCTCATGCGCGACCCTTCGGCTGAGTCAACATATGTTAAATTGGAAGGATGGGAGGCGGCAGGGACATGGCTGCGTGGACCTGCGTTGGGCTGGCTGACTGGTGTGAGTTATTGCTGCAGATGATGAGGTGTGAGCTGGAGGTGGGTTGTGGCGAGACAGATGACGAATTGTAGTGCTCTGAAGGATGTGTTTTGAGGGGAAGAGGTGTCACTACAGGAATTGAGGGTGGTTAAAAGGGTGTGTAGATGGAGACGCGGGGTTGGTTTAAGAAGGAGAGGTTGGGCGGTGTTGTGGTGAAGCCAGGAGCGTGGAAATCCCAAAGAAAAATTACCTGTGGGAGGAGAGTACTCATTACATAGTCATCCTCCATTTTTGTCGCGGTTTTATAACCCACAAATTTGCTTCATTATAATCAGCCGACAATCTGGAGGATGTTGCCATATTGCTTGCTGTGCAGTGAGTCACCATTCTCGCTTTTTTACTTTATTTTAGTTAATGTTGTTATTGTTAATCTTTTTGGCATAAATCAGACACATGGGAGGAACACCAGACGAGACTAGGAAAAACTGAGGAAAAATATAGTTAGATTAACAGAGACTAACATTGTAACGTGACTTTAATTCAAGGTTTAGGGGAGACTTTTTAATACTAGACTAACAATACCGATACATACATACTTATAGACACCTGGAGGGACAGACACAGCAACACCTGGTTTGAGGAGGCGCGTCAGTGTGTTGGGAGGTGGAAGAAGAGTCTGCTCCACGGTCACTGTCGTCAGCCTGTCATACCGTCTGATTAAATAGCATGACTAAACCTTTATCCTGCAGCCTCGTCTTTGTCCTCCTTCGTTCATCTTCCTCAATGCTCATTATTTAAGCCCACAGGAGTCCACCATCCTCCTCATCTTCCTCTTCGTATTACTGCTCCTCGTGTTCCTCCTCTTCCTTCTTCTTTCTTTTTTCTCCTCCTCCTCCTCCTCCTCCTTGTGTCGTTCGCCAGATGGGAAAAAGGCAGCGTGAATTAGTGAGGATTTGTGATTCTGGTTGATGGGCAAGACAAAGAGGAGGAGGAAGAGGAGGATTTGGTCTCGAGAAAATAGAAGTAATGATAGAGGAATTCCAAAGGATGTCACTTATTTTTAGAGACGAAGGAGATTTTCAAGCCCGAAATTTTATCTTTAGCATTGTATTATGTATATTTTGTCTCAGTCTTTTATTACATTTTGTCAGTGTTAATGTTTTTATTTCTTATTTCTGTGTTTTACTTTTCTATTTTTCGATATTTTCTCCTCTTCCTCTTCTAAATGTGGCTCTGATATATTGGATGTGTATTTAGGGAGGAGGAAGAGGAAGAGGATGAAGAGAAGGAAGAGGAAGGGAAAGGTGATTCTCAAGTTAGCTTTTTTTTTTATCATAGATGTTTTTTATATTATTTTATTTCTCGTACAATAAAAGGTTAATGTTAATGTTAATACAATTGGTCCCGGGTGCCAAATGTTGTGGTTTGACTTGATATTTGTGTGTTATCTTTATATTTTTATTATTATTTATTTCTGTCATTATTAGGATTCTATTAATGGTCGAATAACACGCCACCTCCTGTTATTATCATCATCTCTTCAACCACCTGACGCCACCACCACCACCACCACCACCACCACCATCACCACCACCACCACCACCGCCGCCGCCACAACCACTAAGATACACCTGCCATCGTGGAAATACTTGCATTAAATATTTTCGCATTATCTATAACACCACATCTTACCACACCATCCACTTCCTGTCATTTAAGAACGACCTTTCTACCACACACACACACACACACACACACACACACACACACACACACACACACACACACACACACGCACACACACACACACACACACACACACACACACACACACACACACACACACACACTATTAATCACTTCACCTTTTGTATTATCACTTCTGTCTAACTTTCCTCACCTAACGTTAACACAACACAACAACACAACACGAAGATAAATTAGTGTCAAATAATAAACTTTTGAAAACTATTTATTGAGTCTTGATACAATACTAGATCCTTTATGTTACTGTATCTATAGTCTCGTCTCCTCACCGTCACCTCAACTCCCTTTACCTGAGTCACCTTGGCACGCAGGATGGTTCAGCTTACCGCGAAAAGGCGTCACATAATCCCTCACTGGACCCCCTCGCGATGCCACTGACCTCAACCTTTGACCTGCAGGAGTCCACTAAGATTCCCTGCCCTCTCTGCCGGCGCCTGAACCTGCTCCTTCACCAGCTTCTGAAAGGGCAAGGTCAGGAGGGAAGGCAAGGCGAGGCGAGGCAAAGAAATGCAAAATATATGAAGTAAAGGATCGTGATGCTGAAAACTGAGAAATTGTATTATATACGTAAGAGAAACAGGAACGAGGTAAGGGGATTAGATTAAGGGAATTACTTATTGTTGTAGTTATAATGGGTGTTCACGTGTGTTAGGTTATGAGGAGTTGCAAAGTTATTATACTAATATTGAGGATTAATTTAGTGATGAAGGAACAAAAGAATCATTGATGACAGACCAACTTAATGAAGGGAAGAAATACTGTAAGATTCTAGTAACCTTGGTCTGTATATTCTATTTCTTATCATCCAGTTTTTTTGTTTTTTTTTAATATTCAAGTAACTAAGACTTTTGATTGACTTTTTTTATTTCTTTTTTGCAGGTAGGTCACGTGATCTGTGGGACTATTTTTGTGGCTCCGACGACCAAGTAAGTGAAGGAAGTCTTGCTACTCTCTCCCTTATACCTTCTTACCCTTCCTTCCCGTCCTTCCCCTCTTCTTCCCCCTCCTTCCCCTTCTTTTCCTATAGCATCAATCTCTCTACCTTCCTTCTATCCTCCTCCTCCTCCTCCTTCTCATCCTCTCCCCTTTCTTCTCCCTACTACTCATACCATCTACTTTCCCTCTCTTCCCTCCTTCCCTTCACCTCTCAACCCTCTCTGTACCTCCGATGGTCTCTTCTTCAGGCCTCCAGGTACGATGTGCTACAATGTATCTTATGCCTTGTCTCGTGTCATTTTTATTTTTGTTTTGTTACATCGATACAGTATGGACAAGAAAATACATCTTAGTTTTTGTGATATTATGTATTGGTTTTTTATTTTACATTTTTTTTAAGGGAAGAAATATTAGGAAGGTTAATTCGATTCCATTGCCTTACTATTTTTTTTCTATGCTAAACTGTGGTCTGGAAGGTGTTGCTCATGTACTGTCGCGTCCTCCTTGTCTACCTCCTTCCCCCTCCCCCTCCTCCTCCTCCTCCTCCTCCTCCTCCTCCTCCTCCTCCTCCTCCTCCTCCTCCTCCTCCTCCTCCTCCTCCTCCTCCTCCTCCTCCTCCTCCTGGCGTGTGGTGGTTTGCGAGGAAGGAAAACTTAAACCTGGCAACACGCCCGAAAACTTAATCCGTACCCTGAGTCGGCTGGAGGCGGCGAAGGTGAGTGAGCCTCTCCTAGTGATGCAGCAAGCGGTCCTTTGTGGCAGCCTTGTGGTGAGTGTGGTAGAGGGAGAGAGAGAGGAGAGAGAGAGAGAGAGAGAGAGAGAGAGAGAGAGAGAGAGAGAGAGAGAGAGAGAGAGAGAGAGAGAGAGAGAGAGAGAGAGAGAGCAAGGGGGGAAGGGGGCTGATGATTTAAGGGGGTGGGGGTGCGTAATACCGGTGGCGAACATCCGTCTAACCGCTAATCAACTGACCAATCAGAGGGTGTAGTTTGCTGAAAGGGGTGTGCCAGAGGGCGGCGCGGCTTCATCAGTCAAGGTGGCCTTTGTCGGCCTCGCTCGACCCTCCCACTCGGCTCCTGTTCTCTCGCTCATCCCCCACCTCGCCACCGCCCACCCGCCGTGTAACTGACTCAGATCGATGGCGATATTCCCCGAGTGTCGCCCGCTGCATGTTGCGTTTAGTAGCAGGGCGGCGTGTGGCGTGCACGGGGAGATTAGTGGCACGCAAGTCTGGAGCAAAAATGAGAAAGGACGATGGCGAGTAGAGCGAAGAGGCGCGCCGGCGTGGTCTTGCAAGGCATCTGCCCGCCCCTTCTCCACATCTCATAGCCAGCATCCGCTATATTTCACTCAGCATCCTCCCGCACTACGCCCGGCAGCAACCTCTCACCTCGCAGGCGCCCGCTACACTCGGAAAACATCCGAAGAAGCGTGGTAATTCGCTCTCATTGTCTCCCAAGTGTTTGCGTCGATGGCCGGAGGGCTAGAGTCGGCAGCTCCCGCGCTTTTTTGTTTACCCGTCGACAAAACAGATGACGAGCGGTCGCCTGAAGCCACCCTGCATCATGGCTCACTACCGGGCCCGCTAATAGACAACCCTTGCCCATCCCAGGCTCAAGCTGCACTACGAAACTATACGTTGCAATCTAGGTGTTATTTGCTGTCTGTGTAATTACATCCAAGCCATGACTCACACTGACTCTCTCGCCCTCCCCGTCCCTGCCACCTCCAGAATGAAGCTCACTCGAGGCTGTCCAATTCACGAGGTGCAGTGCATGACAGGTCCCCATATAAGGCGGCTATGAAGGGGCACGAGCCGAGTGGAGGGCGTGCGGGCGGCGGGTGGGCGCTAGCCGTGCTCTGAGCTACATCCCAGCCAGCGCCACACACCCTCAGTGATGCGCCTCTTGCTCACCTGCGCGTCCTTGTCTCACCTGTTCATATGCTTCTCACACCTGTTCGTCTCTCCACCTGTGTGCGCTCTCGCCTGCACCCTTTCTCTCGTTATCGATGTTGGTGATCTGTGTCCACGCTGCACCCTTGAACACACTCGCACACCTCCCTCACATCCCACAAGCCTCACTCACCTGTAACGGACACACCAGCACACCTTCACCTCGTACATCTGGCACCACCTTCTTCGTCAACAGTGATTATGAAATTCATGTTAAACATCAAGAATTTATCACTTTCTTGACCCTGATCCTCACAGATAGGCTAATTTAGTTTTTTTGGGAAGCAAAAACCAGACGCTCAGCTCCCCCTGCCTCCCCTGCCTCCCCTGCTGCCCCTGCTGCCCTTGCCGTACCAGATCGGTGCACTGCCGCCGCCGCAGATTAGCCAGCAGGCGGCTTGGTGGTTGCTGCTGAAAGGCTCTCATCAAGCAGGAGCCTCAGGAATCCGACGGGCAAGACCAAGAAAGTTAATTAATCCACTATCGCTGGAGGAGGGAGTGGCAGGAGCAGCGAGGTGTTGCCGCCACTCCTGACGGCAACACCTCCTTGTAATTATAACAAACATTTAATAAGGGTAATAAAAACACATGCAAAGTATAGGTGTCGTCGGCTACGATGACAACAAAAAAGAGACTACAACTAAAAAGAGTATTGGTGAGGTATTTTGATAGTCGCCCGCGGCCACCACAGGTAATGCAAGTGTGTCGACTACCGCCATTAATACTCCGCTTCATTAAAGACTCAGCAGAAGCTATTTATTCTAGACCTGAATAAGGAAATACCTTATTAAATACCTGGAGACAAAAACTACCTGGACCTGAGCATGAGGGATGAACGGCCGCCTGATTGGCTGCCTTCCTGACGGACACCTGTACCTGCAAGTGAGAGGTTGTCTTAATGTGCTCCTTATGGTGGTGGTGGTGGTGGTGGTGGTGGTGGTGGTGAGGGTGATGATTGCAATCTAGAGCTGTTATTGGTGTTGTTATTTTTGTGGTTTTATAATGTTTTCCTGGCAACACCAACACCAACACCAGCACCACGACCTGCAGTACACCGCAACACCATACCGTCTTGCCAGGATCGCGGTCGCTGCCTCCAAACCCGATCAGTATATTGATATTTTTTCCTCTCCTCCTCTTCCTCCGTTGGCCGTGTGAGCGAGTGCATTTCCTTTGTTTCGATGTGTTAGGACGTTCCTCCGATCACAACTGAAAGAAAAGAATAGATGACTTCTCGAATTAGTCTCTTAATTTCACACTTTTAATGATTATCTCGTGGGAATTGTTTCTGGGATCACTTCTACTACTCTCTCTCATTTCTCTGCCTCACTGTTTAACTCTCTTCCTCTCTCTCTTCTCCCCCCTTGCCCTTCCTCCCTTACCTCCCACTACCCCCGCTTACCTCCCCTCCATTGCCACCATCCTTCTCCCCTCAGATGCCCTCAGAATCCAGTCAAGTCTCTCTCACTTTGCAACTCTAGGCTCGCCAACTGCCCAACTTGAATTTTGTGTTAGTATTATTTATGTATTCCTAGTGTGTGTCTGTGTGTGTGTGTGTGTGTGTGTGTGTGTGTGTGTGTGTGTGTGTGTGTGTGTGTGTGGTGTGTGTGTGTGTGTGTGTGTGTGTGTGTGTGTGTCTTTGCTCCACAGGTGTTCTCTTCACTTTACCTTTCTCTCCATCCCTCCTTCCCCTTCCCCTTCCCCCTTTCCCTCCTCCTCCCCTCTCCCCCCCTACATAACCCCCGATGGGACGTGTAGAACTGTGCGACTTTCACTAATTGCTTCCGTCTTAATTAGTGGAGAAGGTAATTTCCTCACCCTTATAGGCATGCACTGTGGCTTCCGTCCGCTTTTACCCTTCCTTCCCCTCCTCCTCCTCCTCCTCTTCCTTCATCTCCTCTTCTACCCTTCATTCCCTCTTCCTCCTCTTCTCCTCCTCTTCCTCCCTTACCTCCTTGGTGGGATTGGATAAAGGTGGTGGTAGTGAGCTATTGTTAAATTTTACTTTTTTAAATATTTTGTTCTAGATCCTTATTCTTATTTAATTAGTTGAGAAGGAAAGAAACATTTGGGTAATAAGTTTTTTTTTTATATATAGAATCAATAATGAGTTGAATTGTTACTTCTCTCCAATATCATAAATTCCCTTTTTTTATTCTCTCTCTCTCTCTCTCTCTCTCATCTCTCTCTCTCTCTCTCTCTCTCTCTCTCTCTCTCTCTCTCTCTCTCTCTCTTCTCTCTTCTCTCTTCTCTCTTCTCTCTTTCTCTCTCCACCGTCTGCGTAATGAAGTCAGCTGGCGTGTCCTGGCCATTGTAAAAGGTCTACAGAAATTATTTAACCACCGGCATGCATAGAAAAGATAATGGTTCAGTTTAATGAGAAGCAATTTGTTGACTCGCGCTTCTAAGAATGTGTGAGGCGACGTTTATGTGTGTGTGTGTGTGTGTGTGTGTAGATTATGAGTACCTGAGTGTGTGTGTGTGTGTGTGTGTGTGTGTGTGTGTGTGTGTGTGTGTGTGTGTGTGTGTGTGTGTGTGTGTGTGTGTGTGTGTGTGTGTGTGTGTGTGTGTGTATTATTCTGGCAGTGTACGGTATGAGAGAGAGAGAGAGAGAGAGAGAGAGAGAGAGACAGGCGTACATACAGACAGAAGCTCTCACACAAAAAAATCACAAAGAAACAAAGCAAGATACATTGAGGTCCAGAGCAAACAAAAAGAAACAGAGGAAGAGAAAAGTTTAAAAGACTAATTTCAATATGAAGAGAGAGAGAGAGAGAGAGAGAGAGAGAGAGAGAGAGAGAGAGAGAGAGAGAGAGAGAGAGAGAGAGAGAGAGAGAGAGAGAGAGAGAGAGAGAGAGAGAGAGAGAGAGAGAGAGAGGAGAGAGAGAGAGCAACTCACAACTCACTAAGCAAAGCCTCAACAGAAGAGTGACATTGTAGTTTTATTGTCAATCGAATCGTAGGAACAGCTGTTGTCGTATTATCCCGTGCCCTAATATGCTGCCAGGGGAGAAGGAAGAAGAGGAGGAGGAGGGGGGGAGGAGGAAGAGGAGGAGGAAGGATTGGGGGGGCGTGTCCACATGGGGAGGTATCCGCAGGGGTTCCTCAGGGCTCCACGCTGCGCCCTTCCCCATTCAGTGTCTCTCTTAAGGCTCCCTCGTGTTACCCTTCATTGTCTCTTCTTTCGTCTTTGCAATCCTCATTATTGACTTGTTCTTTTTTTTATACTCAATGTTTCTTTTGCA
>JAXIVD010003263.1:5000-10000 GCA_036785275.1 Cancer borealis
ACCTTGAACTCTTCTCAGTACAAAATACCACATCACCTTATGCTTGTATCCGTGTGTGTGTGTGTGTGTGTGTGTGTGTGTGTATGTGTGTGTGTGCGTGTGTGTGTGTTTTATATATATGTGCACTTATCGTGTTTTTTGTTCTTCCATCATGTTAAATATATATATATCCATATAAAGAAAGACCTCTCTGCTTATTTAGTGTATTGAGAGAGAGAGAGAGAGAGAGAGAGAGAGAGAGAGAGAGAGAGAGAGAGAGAGAGAGAGAGAGAGAGAGAGAGAGAGAGAGAGCACATGAGAGAGAGAGCGGTATATGGCTCACAACAAGAGGTAAACAGTGCGGTACATGGCGGTAAAATCTCCTGTCTCACATATTATCTTTATTTTCTTTATTTTCTCTACATTTTCAAGAGGAAAGAGTGACATACAACAACCAAGAGGAAGATAAGAGTATCAGGAAGAGGCAGGTGAGAGGAGAAGGAGGAAGAGGAAGAAGAAGAAGAGTAAGAAGGATATATAGGAGGAGTAACAGAGGGAAGAGGACAGGGAGGAGGAAGAGAGAGGGGAAGAAGACGAATGAGAAATAAGAAGAGGAAGAGAAGGATAGAGAAAGAAGAGAGAGAAAAAGGAAGAGGGAGAAGAGAGAGAGAGAGACATAGTAGGAATAATAATAATAAATAACATGCCTCGTGTAGGTTGTTGCAGAGGAATCAGGAGCAGAACACTGAAGGGAAAGAGGACCTACGAAGCCGATAAAAGCGAAAGTGGTCACAAGAAGAAGAAGAAGAAGAAGGTCATTAACTGGCCTCTTGCAGTCTCATCAATTGTTATGTTCTTAGTTAGGTTTAGTTACGTTTGGTTTAGTTAGGTTAAGTTAGGTTAGGTATAGTTAGGTTAGGTTTAGTTAGGGTTTGGTTAGGTTTAGTTACGTTTAGTTAGGTTGGTTAGGTTAGGTTAGGCTTTAATCAGATTAATTTATACTGTTTTCTCTCTCTCTCTCTCTCTCTCTCTCTCTCTCTCTCTCTCTCTCTCTCTCTCTCTCTCTCTCTTTTGCAGTGTTGCCATGGCTCTGGAAAGTGTGAAGCAGTGTTGCCAATCGTTGAAGTCTGATAAGGTGACAGATAGGAAGGTAAGTTTTCAACACACACACACACACACATACACACACACACACACACATACACACACACACACACACACACACACACACATACATATAATTAATGGTGTTTTTTTTTTTTTTTTTTCCAAACAGAATGGAAGTGAAAATCTCCGAAGTCTTCTAAATAATTCTAGTATAATAATCTCATTAAATGCAAGATCTATAGACTCTTCCTCCTCTTCCTCCTCCTCCTCCTCCTCCTCCTCTTCCTCCTCTTCTTCCTCCTTCAATTGGTCTCAAGTCTTCCTCAGCGCCCGAAAATACTTCCTCTTGGTGAGTGTTTGTTTGTTTTTTGTGTTTTATTTTATTTTTTTCTTGTAGGAGTAATAATTTTATTTATTTATTTATTTTATTTATTTATTATTTTATTTATTTATTTTTTCTTCTTTATTTATTTATTTATTTATTTATTTATTTTTTTATTTTTTTTTCTTGTAGGAATAATAATTTTTTTTGGATATTTTTTTTAAATTTGATTCAATTTTTGGGATCATACTAAAGTTTTTTTTATTTATTTATTTATTTATTTATTATTATTCTTTAATCAATTTTTTTCATGTATTTATTTAATTTTTTCATTGTCCAAACCACACAATTATTTTTTATATATATACTTAAATAATTATGATGCGTGTGTGTGTGTGCGTGTGTGTGTGTGTGCGTGTATGTATGTATGTGTGTGTGTGTGTGTGTGTGTGTGTGTGTGTTGTTTTTCTTTTATTAACGATCATATTTCTTCACAAATCTTTACCATTATCATTATCATTATCATTATTATTATTATTATTATTATTATTATTATTATTATTATTATTTCCAAACACCAATTTCCAAACACCGCAGGAGGCCAGGAAGCTTGAGGAGGAGGAACGGACCAAAACAAACATTTCCCAAACAGTAAAACGCAATCGACTTAATCACAAACGGGAGATCGCCGCCTTACCTCTTCTGGTGCTGAAAAATCATGTCGCGGTGAGTGTGTGTGTGTGTGTGTGTGTTTGGATTTGTGTATGTATAGCTGTATGTGTGATTGAATGTATGTATGTGTATGTGTGTAGTTTTTATTAGATTAGTGTGTGTGTGTGTGTGGATATGAATGTGTGTGTGTGTGTGTGTGTGTGTGTGTGTGTGTGTTTGTATGTAAATTATTAAATATTCTAACCTAACTCTCTCTCTCTTCTCTCTCTCTCTCTCTCTCTCTCTCTCTCTCTCTCTCTCTCTCTCTCTCTCCCCCACCCCCCCAACAGCCACTCACACGTCAGCAGCTCGCTTGTCATCGCGTTTGTTTTCAAAGTTTTAAACAAGCGAGAATCTTACCTTTTGGAGAATTTTGCCAGCGAGGTTCTGCAAATGACGTTGAAATATGTCCTGAGATTCCGTTCGTTTTATTCTGAGCTGACGCAAGACAACTGGAAGGGTGAGTGTGTGTGGGTGTGGGTGTGGGCGGTGTTTGGTTTTGGGGGGTGGGTATTTTTTAAAATTTTTTTTATGTATTTATTTTTTTTGGTGTATTTTTTTTTTTTTTTTATATATATATATTTTTTTTTTGATTTTTTTTTTCTTCTATTTTTTTTTTTTTTTTTTTTTTTGGGGGGGGTGTTTTTTTTAAATGTTTTTGGTATTTTTTTTTGTGTATAATTCAATATTTCTTAATTTAAATACATGCCCATTACTTTTTTTATATATATAACATTTAACTTCAAAAAACAAACAAACACATATATAATTTTTAGCCAACCAGCAAGATTATTTTTTTTACATACATAATTTTTTTCCTTAACCGATAAATTTAACGTAAAAATAAGAAAAATAATAATAATATCCATCATTTCCCTTCCTTCCGCAGACCTCTTGAAAATCTCCATCTGGCTTTACGAGCAAACCATCACCAACACCGACCACCAAACTCTATTCAGCATCATGGTTGGGGTGGTGCGGCACTGCCAATCACGGCCCGGCGCCCCCCACCCCCCCCTACCACAAGGACACTCCCAAACACCGCCCCGTTTGGCTGTGTTACGGTTCCTTCCTGTTTTTTACGCAAGGCTTTGATGTCTGGGAAAGGGAATTTGCAGTTCAGTTTGAGGTCGAGTTTGTTGAAGCTTCTGCTGGTGTTTGTGTCTACGGTGCGTGTGTGTGTGTGTGTGTGTGTGTGTGTTTGGGTGTGTGTGTGTGTGTGTGTGTGTGTGTTTGGGTGTTAAAAGTGTGTATGTGTGTGTGTGTATCTATCTCTATATATATTTTACTTAATCCAAACGCGGACAGATGGCGTTTGAGTGGCGGCGTTTGATTTGTCGTTGGGCGAAGACACGTTTGATGCGGTGTTTGGAATGTGGGATGACCGACCGTCCGAAAAACAAACACACTGGCTGGAGTACATGACCTTGCTAGTGGCCCTGCATCATCCCCAGAAAGGTGTGTGTGTGGTGTGTGTTTTTGGTGTTTTATTTTATTATTATTATTTATTTATTTATTTATTTTATTTTTCGATGTTTTTTTTGTGTGATTTGTGTTTTGATTGTGTTTGGAAATTTTGTTTGTGTTTATGTGTGTATGTGTGTGTGTGTGTTTTTCTCTGTCTGTGTGTGTGTGTGTGTGTGTGTTACGTGTTTTTTTTATAGATGAAAACTAATCACCACATTTACAGTATCATTAGTGTGTGTTTGACGGTGTTTGTATCCGTTTGTTTACAGATGGACTGGTGTGTGAAGGGAGCCGGTGTGTGGGTGACGCCTCTAAGTGGGAGCGGTGTTTGCGTCACCTGTATGAGCTTCTACACGACCACATTGCAAAAACAAACACCAGGAGCCTTGGGGAGGGTAGTAGTGGCGGTGTTTGTTCCGGGCAGCTGAGGAAACCTATGTTGATGTTGGCTACTCGTGTTTGTTTACAGGTGTGTGTGTTTGGATGTGTTTGGGTGTGTTTTTTTGGTGTTTGGGTGTGTTTGTACGTGTTTGGGTGTGTGTTTGGATGTGTTTGGGTGTGTTTGTACATGTTTGGGTGTGTTTGGATGTCTTTGGGTGTGTTTGTGTGTGTTTTGTACGTGTTTGGGTGTGTTTTTTTGTGTTTGGGTGTGTTTTTTTGGTGTTAGTGTGTGTTTGGGTGTGTTTTTTTTGTGTTTTGGGTGTGTTTTTTGGTGTTTGTGTGTGTTTGGGTGTGTTTTTTTGGTGTTTGGATGTGTTTGGGTGTGTTTTTTGGTGTTTGGGTGTGTTTGTATGTGTTTGGGTGTGTTTTTTTGGTGTGTGTGTGTGTGTGTGTGTGTGTATGCATTTCTGTATTTATTTGAAAGAGAGAGAGAGAGAGAAAAAAAAAAGATATATATAAATTTTTCAAAACATATAATAATGATTTCTAACCTAAATCTTTCTCCCCCACACACAAACCACACACACACACACACACGCACACACACACACACACACACACACACACACACAGGTCTTCGCCAGCTCAAAAACCACTGGATATATTGACGTAACACAAATTAGTAGTAGTAATAGTAATAGTAGTAGTAGTAGTAGTAGTAGTAAACGCAGGAAGATAGAGGTCGGGTTGGCACCATTAGCTGACCTCTTGCGCTTGGATGGCACCCAAAACGCACCGTATCCTTGGTAAGTGTACATGTGTGTGTGCGTGCGTGTGTGTGCGTGTGTGTGTGTGTGTGTGTACGTGATGTGATGTTATGTAATTTAATTTGATTTATTGTTGGACTTGCACTTAATATGATCAATTAATTCTCTCTCTCTCTCTCTCTCTCTCTCTCTCTCTCTCTCTCTCTCTCTCTCTCTCTCTTCTCCTCTCTCTCTCTCTCTCTCTCTCTCTCTCTCCCCCCCCCCCC
>JAXIVD010003263.1:20000-47983 GCA_036785275.1 Cancer borealis
GAGAGTAGGGGACACCGCCTCACCCATCGTTTAGTGGTCCTAGCAGCCGGAACGATGAAGGATGTGTCGTTAGAGGCTTGTAAGTGTTTAGGAGAGCTGGGACCGCTCTCCTTAGGGACCCCTGTGTTTATTACGACTGAGAGCGAGGATCAGGGTGTTGACGTCGACCTTGACTACCTAGGAAGGATTCTGTTGGCTGTACATGGCCTTCTTACCTGCGGCGATGTGAAGGTATGTGTGTGTGTGTGTGTGTGTGTGTGTGTGTGTGTGTGTGTGTGTGTGTGTGTGTGTTAGAGGAATAGAAAGGAAATTAATTGATGATATACAGAGATAGAGAGAGAGAGAGAGAGAGAGAGAGTGTGTAAATATTAAGATAAATATATAATTGTGTTATTTTTAGTATTCAATTTTTTTCATCAAATATTATAACAAATCATTTTTCTCCTTCCTCCCTTCTCTCCTCCTCCTCCTCCTCCTCCTCCTCCTCCTCCTCCTCCTCCTCCTCCTCCTCCTCCTCCTCCTCCTCCTCCTCCTCCTCCTCCTCCTCCTCCTCCTCCTCCTCCTCTTCCTCCTCCTCCTAGGTTGAACGTGCTGCCTGTAGTGCCATGGCCGGCGTGTTAGCCACCCAGCAAGGCCACAGTGCCATGCTAACCCTCCCCACCACAACCAGAGAGGAACTCCGCCCACTCCTCCCTCCCTCCACCCCCAAGGGCGTGGCCAAGGGCGTGGAAGTAGCAGGGGTGGATGGGGTTACCTATGAACAAATACTAGGGGGTGAGGGGGTGTGGGGGGAGGGTGGGGAGGGGGGTTATGAGGTATGGGTGTGTAAGTTGGCTGGGTGTGTGATTAGAGGTGGGTGTGGTAGTGAGGTGGCACTCCCTTTAATGGCACTGTGTAGCCTTGAGTCTAAGTTCAGTGCCATGGTCCTGCCTTACCTAATACACTCTGCCTTGGCCACGACGCAGGTCACCGCCGGGCTACCCTATCTAAAAACTTCTCGGAATTCTTTACTAAACAGTGCCAAGGGGGGGGTGGGCAGGGCCAAGAGGGGGGTAGGGGTGGGCAGCAGGGTAAGGCAGCTACACAGACCTTGTTAAATGTAGTAGATCATCTTAGACAACAGAGTCCGGCCCGGTCTGTGGTAGGGCGGCGAAGCACAACACCTTGGGATAACAATCTTTGGTTAGACTTAAATTACCTTGATGTGGCGCGTGCTGCTCATAACTGTGGTGCTCATTTATCCGCGCAGCTGTACCTCCAGCTGCACCACACCCAAATGCTGCTGCACACACCCCCAGAGGAAGGCCACGCAGCGATAACCAGCCGATTACAAGCACCGCCAGCTCTTAGAACAGCTGCGCACCCACAGGCTAAACCCGCAGCTAAACTATTATTAGAAATCTATGGTGCTCTAGGGGACGGGGTAGGGGTGGAGGGGTGCCTAGCTATGGGGGGCGGGGTATTCGACACCCCCGCCCGTGTGATGCGGCGGCAGCAGCGGGGAGACTGGCTAGCGGCACTGGCGGTGTGTGATGCAGCCAGGCACACAAAAGGCCTATACAACACACTAGCTAGCCTAGGCCTATACCATACATTAGAGGCCATGGCTGCCACGCACACGAACGCGCACACGGATACGTACAGGCACCAGTGGGAGGCTGCGTGGAGGTTGGGCCGCTGGGAGGATGGGGAGGAAGGAGGGGTTAGGGTAGGTAAGGTCCAGGGGGGGGTAGGGGAGGGGGGTAGGGTGGATTATCATATTTTTGAAGCCTTGCACGCACTCCACCACCACCACCCTAACACCCTATACGCACACACCACCCGCGCCGCACACGCCCTCACACACACGCTCCGAATGGTAAGTGTTTGTTTATGTATACACAGCGAAACACACACTCATACACACTCATACACACACACACACACACACACACACACACACACACACACACACACACACACACACACACACACACACACACACACCCCAAAACACACTCTTTCACACCCAAAAACGCACATTTTTCTTCCCCAAACACACTCACACACCCTAAAAGCACACCCCAACACCCAAACACACACACACCCCCTAAAACATACCCACACACCCTAAAATACACCCAAAAACACCCACATCCCCCAAAAAACACACCCTAACACCCACACACACACACACACACCCAAACACACACACACACACACACCCTAACACACCCCAACACACACACACACACACACACACACACCCTAACACACCTCTCTCCCTCCCTCTCTCCCCCAGACCAGAGCTGAAAGTACAAGCTTTATCTATCCAGTCCTGACACAACTCCAAATAATTAATGAAATCGAGGCCGCTGCTCATTGCCTGACCACCCTCGCCACCCCCAGAGACTCCCGACACATCCCCAGAGAATTGGAGGAGGTGTGGGGGGCCAAGGAAGGAATGGGACGCGTACAGTACAAGTATAAGGAGATGGTATTGTCAGCGAGAGTGTCAATTTTGAAGGCTCTGAAAGGCGTCTGTGAGGAAGAAGAACTGGAACGCGTTTTGCACAGGACTTTGGTGGGTGTTTGGGGGGATTTTGGGGGGGTAGGGTGTGTGTGTGGGGGGGGAGGGGTGTTGTATGTGTGTGTGTGTGTGTGTGTGTGTGTGTGTGTTTGTGTGTGTTTATGATGACAATATAAAAAAAAACAGGATTGATATTAATAAACAAACACCACTAATCTCTCTCTCTCTCTCTCTCCCTCTCTCTCTCTCTCACCCTAAGCTGGCCAAGAGTAAGCTGGCCAGGACCGCAGGGGACAGGAGCGGGCACGGTGTTGTGGGGTCGGAGTTAGCCGTGCTGTGGGCGTCTCAACTTAACGTGTCGCAGGAGATGTCTAACCTAACCAGACTAGAGGAGGCAGAGGTGGCCAGGGCGGGCGGAGATGTGCAGAGCGCGAGGGATATATTACAGAAATTACTTGGTGATATTGAGGTAACTGTGGTGGTTGTGGTAGTGGTGGTAGTAGTAGTAGTAGTAGTAGTAGTAGTAGTAGTAGTAGTAGTAGTAGTAGTAGTTGTTGTTGTCTCTCTCTCTCTCACACAGATACTTTCTCTCATTCTCTCAGATTCGTTCACACACAAACACACACTTTTTCTCTCTCTCTCTCTTTCCCTCTCTCTCTCTCTCTCTCTCTCTCTCTCTCCATCTATCAAACTGTCTATTTATTTATTTATCTATCTATCTATCTATCTCGCCCTTCAGGTTCAAGGAGTAGGTCAGGAGCGGGCCTTGAGTCAAGTTTTAACGCTGTCTGGTGAGCTGTTAATGGACGCGCGCTGCCTGCCGCCGCACACCATCATTCAACAGTATTTTAACCGCGGCATTACCACACTCCTCAACCACCACCACAACCATGCGCCAGCCTCAGGTAACCACACACACACATGCAGGTACACACATAACCATACGCACACGCACACAGGTACAGCCATACGCATACACACACTAACTTAATCTAACCTAATCAAAAAATCTTAATATTTTCTTCTATTTCAGACGTAGAGAATTTTAAATAAAAACACACACACACACACACAACCTAAGCTCAACCCACAACCCCCTAACAACCCCAAACAACCTCTTACAACCCCCAAACAACCCTTACAATACCCCCTCCCCCCCCACAGACAAAACGAAAAAAAAAAAAAAAAATTTCTAAACCCAACCCAACCTAACCCAACCTAACCTAACCTAACCTCCTCTCCCCCCCCCCAACCTAACACCCCCCTCCCACCCTAACCTAACCCCCTCTCCTCCCCCCCTAACCTAACTCTCACCCTACCCCCCCCAGACGAAGAGAGCCGAGCCGTCCTCGAGACCAGCCACCAACGACCCAACCTAACCTAATCTAACCCCCTGTCCCTCCCCCCAACCAAACACCCCCTCCCTCCCCCCTAACCTAACCCCAACACACACCCAACCTAACTCCCTCCTCCCCCCCCAGACGCAGAGAGCCGGGCCGCCCTCGAGACCAGCCACCAACGCCTCGCTCAATACGTAGACAAACTTTATATTCAAGCGCGACACCATCTTGAGAGTGACAGTTGCCAGACCAAACGAGGTAACATAAAGAGGTCCGAGGAGGAGCTCGTTAGACTCAACAACCTCGTTAGCGGATGTAACCAGCACACTAATGACTGGAGGGAGCTGTGCAAGTGAGTATGGGTTGTTTAGGGTTGGGTTAGGTTGTTAGGGTTTGTTTGGGGTGGTAAGGGGTTGTATGGGGTTGGAGAGGATTGTAAAGGGTTGTTTGGGGTTGTATGGGGTTTGTTTGGGGTTTGTTTGGGGTTTGTTAGGGGTTGTATGGGGTTGTAAAGGGTTGTTTGGGGTTTGTTTGGGGTTGTATGGGGTTGTAAAGGGTTGTTTGGGGTTGTATGGGGTTGTAAAGGGTTGTTTGGGGTTGTATGGGGTTGTAAAGGGTTGTTTGGGGTTGTATGGGGTTGTAAAGGGTTGTATGGGGTTTGTTTGGGGTTGTATGGGGTTTGTTTGGGGTTGTTAGGGGTTGTATGGGGTTGTTTGGGGTTTGTTTGGGGTTGTATGGGGTTGTAAAGGGTTGTATGGGGTTTGTTTGGGGTTGTATGGGGTTGTAAAGGGTTGTATGGGGTTTGTTTGGGGTTTGTATGGGGTTGTATGGGGTTGGAGAGGATTGTAAAGGGTTGTTTGGGGTTGTATGGGGTTTGTTAGGGGTTGTATGGGGTTTGTTAGGGGTTGTATGGGGTTGTTTGGGGTTTGTTAGGGGTTGTAAAGGGTTGTATGGGGTTTGTTTGGGGTTGTAAAGGGTTGTTTGGGGTTCGTTTGGGGGTTGTAAAAATCTGAAAAAAAATCACAAAAAATATATAAATAAAAAAAATCATAATTCTCTCTCTCTCTCTCTCTCTCTCTCTCTCTCTCTCTCTCTCTCTCTCTCTCTCTCTCTCTCTCTCTCTCCCCCCCCCCCCCCCCCAGGAAGCGAGTGTTACTACAGAGGAACATAGGGCTGGACTCTGCCTTCCTAAGTGACCTTGAGAGAGAGGAACATAACTACTTAACCATTGCATTTAAGGCTTATTTAAACTGCCTGGCCATGACCTCTAAACATGACCTCAACGCGTACCGGGTGGTGGCGCTGTGGCTGGAGAATTGTGGCAAGGAGAGGATTAATGCTTTGGTAGGTGTTTGTTTGTGTGTTTTTATATATATTTATTTTATTTTTTTTTTGGGGGGGGGGGAGGGGTGTATGTGTGTGTGTATTTTTTTTTTTTTGTGTGTGTGTGTTTGTTTTTTGTGTGTGTTTTAAAATTAGTAGTTTTTTAAATTAATTTATTTATTTATTTTGTTATTTTTGGTGTGTTTTTTTGGGTGTATGTGTGTGTGTGTGTGTGTGTGTGTATGTGTTTGTTTTGTGCGTGTTTTAAAATTAGTGTTTTTTTATTTATTTTATTTATTTATTTATTTATTTATTCATTTATTCATTCTCTCCTTTTCCAGATGTCAGAATTAGGTCATCGTGTCAAAAACCATCATTTTGTGCCACTCTTGTACCAGTTAGTGGCTCGCCTCAGCACTCAACACACCCACCAGCCACTCTCCTTCCCTTATGTACTGTCACAACTCCTAGGTAAGCCCCATACATACACACACACACACACACACCCATATGTATGTGTTGCCATAGGGGTGTGTGCGCGAGAGAGAGAGAGAGAGAGAGAGAGAGTTATAATCAATTTTTTTTTTTTTTATTGGCGGGGGGTATTTTTTTATTTATTTTTTATTTTATTTTATTTTTTTGGTTATTTGTGTTTTTTTGATGTTTTTTTGGGTTTTGATTTTTATGATTTTAAAAAATTTTTGATTTTTTGTGATTTTTTTGATGTTTTTTTTGGGTTGTTTTGATTTTTTTAATGATTTTTTTTTCAATGTTTTTAATTATTTTCGATTTTTTATGATTTTTTAATGTTTTTGGGGGATTTTTTTGTTATTTTTCATGATTTTTTATATTTTTGATTATTTTCGATTTTTTATGATTTTTTGGATGAATTTTTTGGGCTTGTATTGATTTTTTTTTCATGATTTTTTAAAACATTTCTAGAGATTATTTTCGATTATTTTTCGAGTTTATTATAGATTTTACGTGATTTTTAGACGATATTTTGACATTATTATAGAATTTTTCATGATTTTTTCCAATTATAAAAGTAATCTACCTACACGAATATTTTTTTCTCATTTTGGTGGCTCATGTGCGTGTCGTGTGTGCGTTTTCCAGTGCGTGTGTGCGTGGAACATCCCCACCACTCCTTGCCGGTGATTTACGCGCTCGCACACGCACACGCTGATGACTGTATTCTTCAAGGGAGGAGGCGGAAGAGTACCGAAGTAACAGAGGAGGTAAGATAACCATTAAATTAATCCGTTTACATGTGTGCGTACGCGTTTATGTGTGCGCGTACAGGCCTGTGGGTATACATGTATGTGCGTAACTAATCCCTCCACCCGCTCACCCTCTCACTCCCTCGCTACTCCTCCAGGGTCAAGTACGAGCAATGATAATATTCACCGAGAGGTCATGAAAAATATAAGAATAGTCCACTTACATGTGTGCGTACGGGTTTATGTGCGCACGTAGGAGTGTGTGCTTATCCGTGTGTGTGCGTACGTCATCCTTACACCCCTTACTCCTTCAGGATCGAGTACAAGCGGCCAAGATTTTGGTGGAGAGGCTCAAGAAGGACTCTGAAATTCGCGAACATGTGATCGAGTTTGAGCGAATCTCTTTAGCTTACCTGTCCTTGGCTAACTGGTGTACCTCTCTAGGAAGACTACAGGCTGGAGATAAGGTGAGGAGGAGGAGGAGGAGGAGGAGGAGGAGGAGGAGGAGGACAATAACAACAATAATAATAATAAAACACCATTCTCCCAGGTTGAAATTCCACACACACAACCTCTTCGCAACCTCCCAAACGCGACACACACGGCCGCCCTCACCCACCCCCTCACCCTCCAGCCATCCGCCCACTACTCCCCCCCCCTCATACTGGAGTGGGAGAAGACGGGGATGTGTGTAGGGGGGATAAATGCCCCCCTGAGGATTACTATTAAGACCTCGGATGGGGCGAAAAATTATGAGCTGGTGAAGGGCAAGGATGATGTCAGGCAAGATGCGGTCATGGAACAGGTGGGTGTATGGGGGGGATTTTGGGGTTGGTTTTTGGGGGTAATTTTTTTTTTGGGGGTGGGTTTTTTTTTTTTTTTTTTTTTTTTTTTTTGGGGGGGGTGGGTTTTTGGGGTTTTTTTTGGGGGGGGGTTAGGGGGAGTAATTTTTTTTTTTTTTTTTTTTTTTGTGGGGGTGTTTTTGTGTTTTTTCGGGGGTGTGGGTGTGGGTTTTTTTAAGGGTGTTTTTTTGGGGGGCGAGGTTTGGGGGGTAATTTTTTTTGGGAGGGGGAGTGGAGGGGAGTTTTTATTTTATTTTATTTTTTTGGGGGGGGGGTGTTTGGGGGGGCTAATTTTTTTTTTGGGGGGGTAGGGGGAGTTAATTTTTTTTTTTTTTTTTTTGGGGGGGGGGAGGGGGTAATTTTTTTTTTTGGGGGGAGGGTTAGGGGGTTACATCTTTTTTTGGGGGGAGGGAGGGGGGGGAGGGAGAATTAAGATTTTTTTTTTAGATTATCCTTAAAATATCTTAAATTACCCTAAATTATCCTACTACTACTACCCCTTAATCACCCTAATTAACTCTTCTCCAGGTGTTTGGCATCGTTAATGAGCTGCTAATGAGGTCAGGTGAGACTCAGGATTTGGGACTCTCAGTAAGGACCTACCGCGTGGTCCCACTGTCCCAACGCAGCGGACTTATCCAGTGGTGCAAGAACACGCAGGTGAATCGTTGGTTGCGTTTGATATATGGGTGTTTGGAGGGGTGTGTGCGTGTGGTGTTTGGTGTGTGTGTGCGTATGGGTGTGCGTGTTATTTTTTGTTTAGGTGTTTTTTTTGTGGTGTGTGTGTGTGTGTGTGTGTGTGTGTGTTTTGAGAAAGTAAGAAGGTAGAAGAGAATTATGATGAAAAATGATAATAATAATAATAATAATAATTTTCTCTCCCTCTCTCTTTCTCTCCACTTTTTTCCTTCCTTCTCTCCTTCTCTCCATTCTCTCTCTCTCCATCCATCCACACACTTTCTCTCCATAATCTCTCTCTCTCTCCCTCACCCACACACACATACGCACACACACGCACACATAGGCTTTCGGGAGGTACCTGATAGGACCGGACAAGAAGAGTGGTGCACATAGGACCTACTACCCGAAGGACTACCCGGCTAGGACCTGTTTTGAGAAGATGAAGGATGTCAAGGAAGGATCGGCCGAGGATAAGCTGAATGTGTTTGTGGTGCGTTTGTTTTTGTTTGTTTTGTTTGTTTTGTTTTGTTTTTTGTTTTGTTTTGTTTTATTTTGTTTTGTTTTGTTTTGTTTTGTTTATTTTGATTGGGTCTGAATTTTTATTTTATTTTTATTTTTATTTTTATTTTTATTTTTTTAATCTCACAAGGAATTATTTATTTATTTATTTATTTATTTATTTATTTATTTATTTATTTATTTTTTCTTAGTATATATTTTTTTTAGTTCTGTTTGATTTTTTGGGGGTTGGGGGGTGTAGTTTTTTTTTTTTTTTTTTTTTGGAGGGGGGTGGGGGTAGGGGAAGGGGGGGGGTTTGTGTATGTATATGGTGTTGTGGTTATTTTATTATTATGGTGTGTACGTGTTTATTTGTGTATGTGTTTATTTGTGTGCGTAAAATATCCATGAACGTATATATATAAATATTAATCCATCATTTATTAATCCAACAATTTTTTCATAATTAATATATTCAAATAATCCAACATTTTTTTCATTATTTAAATATTCAAATAATCCAACATTTTTTTCATTATTTAAACATTCAAATAATCCAACATCCTTCCCTTATTTAAACATTCAAATAATCCAACATCCTTCCCTTATTTAAACATTCAAATAATCCAACATCCTTCCCATTATTTAAACATTCAAATAATCCAACATCCTTCCCTTATTTAAACATTCAAATAATCCAACATCCTTCCCTTATTTAAACATTCAAATAATCCAACATCCTTCCCTTATTTAAACATTCAAATAATCCAACATCCTTCCCTTATTTAAACATTCAAATAATCCAACATCCTTCCCATTATTTAAACATTCAAATAATCCAACATCCTTCCCTTACTACCCCAACCATCAACTAATCCCAAAATCCTTCCTTCCCGCCATACAGGACATATTAGAGAATTTCCACCCCTGCTTCCACCACTTCTTCCTGGAGCACTACCCTTCCCCCAGAGAGTGGCACACCCGCCGCCACTCCTACACTAAGTCCGTCGCCACAAACTCTATAGTCGGGTATATTTTAGGCCTCGGAGACAGACATGTTGAAAATATTCTTCTGGACAAGACGACGGCAGAGTTGATACATATAGATTTAGGGATCGCGTTTGAGTTGGGGAAGGTGCTGCCTACGCCTGAAACTGTGCCCTTCAGGATGACCCAGGTGTGTGTGGGGGTGTGTGTGTGTGTGTGGATTAATTTTGTGTGTTTGTGTTTGGTTGTGTGTGATTTTTAGATTAATTTTGTATGTGTGTGTGTGGATATTGTGGTGTGTGTGTGTGGATATTGTGGTGTGTGTGTGTGTGGATATTGTGGTGTGTGTGTGTGTGTGTGTTTAGATTCTACAATTATATATATATTCATTAATCTGTATATATAAAAATTTCTACTACTACTACTACTACTAACAATTACTATCACCCTCTCGTAGGATATCGTTGCAGGATTGGGTGTCCTTGGAGTGGAGGGTCCTTTGAGGGGATGGTGCGAGGCTACCTTAGGAGTCCTACGGGAGGGGGGGGAGGTCCTAGTCACCCTGGTAGAGGTCCTGCGGCATGATCCTTTACACCAATGGACTCTGACCCCACAACAGGCGGCTAAACTACAGGCAGAGGGCGAGGAGGGGCTAGGTGAGTGTGTGTGTGTGTGTGTTTAGATTTGTTTATGTGTGTGTTTGGAGTGTGTGTGTGTGTGTGTATAGCTATATGTATGTTTGAATGTATGTATGTGTATGTGTGTTTCCTTATTTAACCTTATTTAACCTTCCTAACCCTCTATCTATCCTTCTATCCTTCCTAACTCTCTATCCAACCTTCCTAACTTCTTATCAAACCTTCCTAACCCTCTATATATCCTTTTATCCTTCCTAACTCTCTACCCAACCTTCCTAACTCTATCAAGCCTTCCTAACCCTCTATCTATCCTTCTATCCTTCCTAACTCTTTACCCAACCTTCCTAACTCCTTACTCAACCTTCCTAACTCGTTCCAGGGTGTCAGAACGTGTCCATGTCTGAGAGAGTGAAAGAAGAACGATTTTTAGACTATATTTCACTTTCTATCCTTCTATCCTTCCTAACTCTCTACCCAACCTTCCTAACTTTTTACCCAACCTTCCTAACTCCTTATTCAACCTTCCTAACTCGTTCCAGGGTGTCAGAACGTGTCCATGGCTGAGAGAGTGGTGTTAAAAGTGAGGCAGAAATTGGTCGGTATGGAAGAAGGATTTCCAGTCTCAGTCCCAGACCAAGTGACAAGACTCCTGCAGGAAGCTACCGATCCTAATAATCTGTGTAGGCTGTTTGCAGGATGGCAGGCCTATGTGTGAAGGGGGGGAGTAGGGGGAGAGAGAGAGGGCGAGAAAGGAGGGAAGAGAGAGGGAGAGAAAGGAGGGAAGAGAGAGAGAGAGAAGGAAAAGAGGAAAGATTGTAGGGAAGGGAAGAGTTACAGAGAGAGAAAGAGAAGGGATGGGAGAGAGAGAGAGAGAGAGAGAGATGGAACGAAGGAAGGAGGGAAGAGACGGAGAGAAGGAAGAGAGAGGAAAGAGTTATATATAGAGAGAGAAGGGAAGAAAGAGTTAGAGAGAAAAAGAAGGGATGGGATTGAAAGAGAGAGAGAGAGAGAGAGAGAGAAGGAAGGCAGAGAGGGATTCTATAAATAGACATTAACCTAGATTTTAAAAGAGATGTGATATTATTAAAAATGTATGTGTTTATTTTTATGATTCTGTGTATTATAATTTTATTGTGGGGTGACGTTTTATTTTGCTGACTAATAATAAAGTTTTTGTACCGAAGTAAATCTGTTATTTTATTTATTTATTCAAAGCCAAAGAAATATCTACAATGCATCTATAATGATAAAAATAATCGTTATATATTTAAATTTCTTCGTAATATATATATATAAAAAAAAAAGTAAATATTTCACGAATCATCACATTTATTTCTGACATCTTAGACAAATAATCTTTCAACAAAACCCAAAAACCAAGACAAACCATTAATAAAACATAATAAACAACAATAAATAAATAAATAAATATCAAATAACATGAAATAAACCAAAATAAATTGATAAATAAACCATATCTATTTCCGTTCCTTTACCTACAAGATCCCTGGAAGGCCTGGGAGGAGGAAGAAAGGTAAGAAAATCCCGAAATACCTTCACATTATTACATATTTAACCCATTTATCCTCCATGTCAATGCTTAATAACTACACCGAACATCCAGGAGACATTGAACTATAATTACAACCTAAGACATATATAATTAACGCCATAATTACAGAGATATTAACGAAATAATAACACCCTCTCCCGACCAATTGATATGAGGTGTTGAGAGAGGTGAAGAAAATTATTATTTACTCGGATAATTTCAACATTTTTTAGGCCTATGTTGGGAGGTGAAAGTGACCTTGAGGATGTGTAGAAGGTGTGAAAGTGAAGGGAAGGTGAGGAAAAGTGAGGTTAATTGTGTGTGGCATGAGTCATGTTTATGGAACGTAATTATTGGACGGGTATAGAACGTGTATTTTGGTGGTAATAGTAATAGTAGTAGTAGTAGTAGTGGTAGTAGTAATGGTAGTAGTAATGGTATGGTGGTGGTGGTGGTGGTAGTAGTAGTAGTAATAGTAGTAATGGTATGGTGGTGGTGGTGGTGGTGGTGGTGGTAGTAGTAGTAGTAGTAGTAGTAGTAGTAGTAATGGTATGGTGGTGGTGGTGGTGGTGGTGGTAGTAGTAGTAGTAGTAGTAGTAGTAGTAGTAGTAGTAGTAGTAGTAGTAGCAGTAGTAGTAGTAGCAGCAGTAGTAGTAGTAGCAGCAGTAGTAGTAGTAGTAGTTGTAGTAGTAGTAGTAGTAGTAGTAGTAAAAGTAGTAGTATTTAACCTAACTTAACTTAACCGAATCTAACTTAATCTAACCTAACTGTAGCAAACTTAATCTAATCTTAACCTAACCTAACCTAACCTAAACAAACTTTTAAATTATCAACCTAACTTAACTTAAATAACTTTAGATATATTATAAATTATGTTTAACCTAACTGAACGTAACCTAACTTAACCTTACCTAACTTAACCTAACCTAACTTAACGTAACCTAACTTAACCTAACCTAACTTAACCTAACCTAACCTAACTTAACGTAACCTAACTTAAACCTAACCTAACTTAACCTAACCTAACCTAACTTAACGTAACCTAACTTAAACCTAACCTAACTTAACCTAACCTAACCTAACTTAACGTAACCTAACTTAACCTAACCTAACTTAACGTAATCTAACTTAACGTAACCTAACTTAACCTAACCTAACCTTACTTAACCTAACCTAACTTAACGTAACCTAACTTAACGTAACCTAACTTAACCTTACCTAACTTAACGTAACCTAACTTAACTTAACTTAACCTAACCTAACGTAACCTAACCTAACGTAACCTAACTTAACGTAACCTAACTTAACCTAACCTAACTAACTTCCATTAATAACTAAAATAACAATAATACAAAGCAAATTACACATCAAAATTAATAAAAAATATATATATATACTTTAATTATTTTTTTAATAATTCTCTTTATATAAAAATTAATAGTTAACATAATTTAGTATAAGAGGAGGAGGAGGAGGAGGAGGGAGAGATTAGATTATAGAGAGGAGAAGGGGAGAGATAGATAAGGGGGGTGGGGGGGGTTACGTGATAATGATAATGATGAAAATGATAATGAAAGTGAATATTGATCCTTCCAGATACATAATTATACCTATTAATAGACTGATAGTGAGATTGTCTTCATCCTAAACTGAATGAAAATGAATGAAGAAATAAGACAGTGAGTGAAAAATTAGAGAAAATGAATAAAAATTTGAGAAAATGAAAGAAAATTAGAGAAAATTAGAGAAAATGAATGAAAATTAGAGAAAATGAATGAAAATTAGAGAAAATGAATAAAATTAGAGAAAATGAATGAAAATTAGAGAAAATGAATGAAAATTAGAGAAAATGAATAAAAATTAGAGAAAATGAATGAAAATTAGAGAAAATTAAAGAAAATTAGAGAAAATAAAAAAAAAATAGAGAAAATGAATAAAAATTAGAGAAAATGAATAAAAATTAGAGAATGAATAAAATTTAGAGAAAATGAATAAAAATTAGAGAAAATGAATAAAAATTAGAGAAAATTAAAGAAAATTAGAGAAAATGACAACAGATTAAAAGTGAAAATAATAATAATAATGATAAAGAAATAAAGAAAAAAGAAAAAGTGAATAAAAATGAAAGAATTATAAGAAGATAGAAGAGGAAGAAGAAGAAGAAGAGGAAGAAGAAGAAGAAGAAGAAGAAGAAGAAGAGGAAGAAGAAGAAGAAGAGGAGGAAGAGGAAGAAGAAGAAGAAGAGGAATACACACACACACACACACACACACACACACACACACACACACACACACACACACACACACACAAACATGACACACACAGACAAACACGCACACACACACACCCAAATCACACACCTAGCCCACCAAATCCAAAACTTACACACAAACCTACACACCCTCACGCACACACACGCACACGCACACGCACGCACACAGACACTAGCTGTGACCTTAGCTAATGAGGTCAAGGTAATTAACGACCTAATTATCGCAAAGAAAACGGAATCAATGGCCGCTTTTGAGGGGTTACTTAAGGAAGAGGAACAATTAAATAAACAAATCAAACAAATGAAAGAAACGATAAAAATGAATAAAATAAATAATAATAAAATAAATAATAAAAAAATAAATAAAAATAACGGAGAGAAATTAGTGAAGAATTGGAGAGAAGAGAGAGAGAAAAGACGGAGAGAAGAGGGAGAGAAGGCGATAAGGAGGAAGAAAGAATTAGAGAGAATGAAAGAATTAGAGAGAATGAAGAAAGATAATTATTTAAAGAAAGAGAGAGAAGGAAGAATGAAGAGATGGAGAGAAGGAAGGAAGGAAGAGGAGGAGGAGGAAGAAGAAAAGAAGGAAGAGGAGGAGGAAACAGAAGGAAGGAAGGAAGAGGAGGAGGAAACAGAAGGAAGGAAGGAAGAGGAGGAGGAAACAGAAGGAAGGAAGGAAGAGGAGGAGGAAGAAGGAAGGAAGGAAGAGGAGGAGGAAACAGAAGGAAGGAAGGAAGAGGAGGAGGAAGAAGAAGGAAGGAAGGAAGAGGAGGAGGAGGAAGAAGACAATACACGAAGACAAACAAAACAAACAAACAAATACACAGCAGAAGAAAGACAAGTAAACAAACAACGAATCAAGGAATACCAAGCAAACAAACAAACAAACACACAACAAACAAACAAACAAACAAACAAACAACAAACAAACAAACACGAGAGAGAAAAAATTATCGAAAATTATCAAAAATACATCCAAAAAATCATTGACAGAAAAAAAAAAAATGTAAAAGATGAAGAAAAACCGAAAAAACAAATAAATGATCTCAAAAAAAAGGTCAGGTCAAGGTCACAAGAGGTCACACAGAGTCGCCTGATCTATAATATGACCTTATTAGAAGGACGTAATGTTAAGGACTTCAATAATAAGGTTGTAAGTCCTTTTGATTACCCAAGGCGAGGTGTGCCAGAGTGGAGGAAGGATTTGTAATGGGGTGGTCATTTGGACTTGAAACTTAGGGGGTCATTAGGACTTGTAACGGTCATAATTAAGTGTTTGGTAATCATTTGGACTTGAAACTTTAATTTTTTGCACTGTTAATTGTTTGGTAATCATTTGGACTTGAAACTTAGGGGCTCATTAGGACTTGTAAGGATCATTATTAAGTGTTTAGTAATCATTTGGACTTCAAACTTGACTAATTATTTGCACTGTTGATTGTTTGGTAATCATTTGGACTTGAAACTTAAGGGGTCATTAGGACTTGTAAGGATCATTATTAAGTGTTTAGTAATCATTTGGACTTGAAACTTTAATTATTTGCACTTAATTGTTTGGTAATCATTTGGACTTGAAACTTAACTAATTATTTGCACTGTTGATTGTTTGGTAATCATTTGGACTTAAAACTTAGGGGATCATTAAGCCTTGTGAAGCTCATTATTAAGTGTTTAGTAATCATTTGGACTTGAAACTTATAAATATATGTAATTTTAACTTCTAATTCATGTAGATAATTATTTGGACTTGAAACTGTGTGGTGACTGTTTTTAGTAATTATTAAGACTTGTAACTTATTATATATTGATTGTAACTCAAGTAATCATTTAGACTTTAAACTTCAGTAGCTATTTGTAGTTGTAATTTTTGTAGTTGAAATTTTGGTCATTATATGGACTTAAAACTTAGGTAATTAATTGGATTTATAACTGTTTGGTAATCATTTAGACTTGTAACTTAGGTAACTATTTGGACTTGAAACTTATAAATGTGTGTAATTTTAACTTATATTTATTCGGTTATTAATTGAATTTAATAACTCATGTAGGTAATATTTTGTACTTGTAACTTATGTGTGAGTGTAATCATTTAGACTTGTAACTTGAATTATATAGATTTTTCATTAGGAATTTTTTTTTCTTTTCTGTAAGCTGACACACACACACACACACACACACACACACACACACACACACACACACACACACACACTACTAATAATAATAATAATAATAATAATAACTAATAATAATAATAATAATAATAATAATTTTATACTAATTTCATATTTATATAAAAAATTCTCATATTCAAAATTTTCTTACTCCAGAGAGAGAGAGAGAGAGAGAGAGAGAGAGAGTGAAGATAATTATGTATGTATATGTGTGTGTGTGTGTGTGTGTAATGATAATAGTAGTAATATTTAGAGATAAGGAAGATTGATAATGATAAGTGAGGAGGAGGAGGAAGATTGTCTGACTGAGAGAAGAGAAGAAGAGAGGAAGAGAGAGAGAGAGGAGGTGAGTAGAGAGAGAGAGGAGGTGAGTAGAGAGAGAGAGAGAGAGAGAGAGAGAGAGAGAGAGAGAGAGAGAGAGTGAATATTATATACACACACACACTACAAGTAATCTATAGTACTAATTTTATTCTCTCTCTCTCTCTCTCTCTCTCTCTCTCTCTCTCTCTCTCTCTCTCTCTCTCTCTCTCTCTCTCTCAGCCTTTCATTACAGAAGCCAAAAGAGGAAGAAGAACGTAAAGAGGATTAAAGAAGAGGAAGAAGAAGAAGAAGAGGAGGAGGAGGAAGACTAAAATACGTACACAAACGCACATAAATAAAAACGCACACAATGTTTCGCTCAAAAGGTGGAATAGAAGTGGCAGATATTCCAAGTAAGTCATTATTATTATTATTATTATTATCATCATTATTATTATTATTATTATTATTATTATTATTATTATTATTATTATTATTATTTATCATTATATTTTCCATTTCTTAAATAATTGATTTTATTTATGTATCCTTGAAATTATTATCTCTCTCTCTCTCTCTCTCTCTCTCTCTCTCTCTCTCTCTCTCTCTCTCTCTCTCTCTCTCTCTCTCTCTCTCTCTCTCTCTCTCTCTCTCTCTCCATAGCTCTGACCAAACAGTACATAAGAGAGAAAGTTTGGGATCATTTTGAAGACAATGATTTGGCAGATTACCCCAGACCTGTCACCAACCGGATTCCTAACTTCAAGGTGGGTGTTTGGGCGTTTTTTGGGGGGTGTAGGTGTGTTTGGGCGTGTTTGAGTGTGTTTGGGCGTGTTTGGGGGGATGTTTGGTGTGTTTGGGGGTTGTTTGAGTGTGTGTGGGCGTGTTTGGGTGTGATTGGGCGTGTATGGGGGAGTCTTTGGGTGTTTGGGGGCGTGTTTGGGTGTGTTTGTTATATATTATTTTGTTTAATTAATTTATTTTTGTCGTTTGTTTTTTGTCAGGTGGTGTTTTAATTCCTGTGTTTGCCTTCCCAGGGTGCGGGTGAGGCCGGGCAGCGGGTGTGTGGATTGGAGTGTTTTCAAACGGCACACACGGTAAAGGTGAACCCAGACAAGCCACAGGAAGAAGTGCGCTTTCATACCCTGGAGGTGAGTGTGTGTGTATGTGTGTGTGTTTGGGGGGGGGGGTTTGAGTGTGTGTGTTTGGTGTGTGTATGTGGGGGGGCGGGTTGTTTAGGTGTGTTTTGGGTGTTTTTGGGTGTGTTTGGGTGTGTTTTGGGTGTGTTTGGGTATGTTTTGTGTGTGTGTGTGTGTGTGTGTGTGTGTGTGTGTGTGTGTGTGTGTGTGTGGCTATATAAAACACCATTCTCATTTCAGGCTGGGAAAACATTGCTAGTACCCACACCACGCCTCCGCTCTGGCCTCTTTAACCAACTACAAACAAACACCAATGAAAACAAACAAACACTAAGGGTCATGGCACAAACAGAAGGCATGAAGAAGCACTCCACGCCCCTCCCCCTTGACCTGACCCCTAAAGTTGACCTGATAGTGATAGGGTCAGTGGCGGTGTCAGAGACGGGGAGGAGGCTAGGTAAGGGGGAAGGATTTGCTGATTTGGAGTATGCCATGATGCGGTGTTTGGATGTGTTGAGTGAGCAGACCTTGGTGGTGACGACCGTGCATCAGTGTCAGGTGAGGGTGTGGGCGTGTGGGCGTGGGTGTTTTTATTTAATTTTTTTTTTTCGTTTTTTTTTTCGTGATTTTTTTTTTTTTTTTCGTTTTTTTCGTTTTTTTTTAATATTATTATTTTTTTTTTTATGTTGGTGTTTTATCAAATATATATTTTTTTTATTCTCGTGTTTTTTGATGTGTTTTGAAAAATTTTGATTTGAATATATATGAAAAAAAAAAATAATAGTAATAATAATAATAATAATAATAGTAATAATAATAATAATAGTGTATATATATTTAAACTTACTATCCTACACACACACACACACCACACACACACACACACAGGTATTCGACGACCTTCCAAAGAGTTGTTCGAGAGTTGTTCGAGCCGCAATGACCCTTGCCCGTTGACCCCTTATCGTGACCCCAAGCTGAGGACCATCGAGGTCAAACACAACACTGCTAAACCAAGCGTGTTTTTTGGAATATCTATCGTTTTGAAAATTCCGTCGGATTCAATTCTACGCGTCCTGTACGAGAAGGAAACGAGTAGGAGTTTGTGTGTGTGGTGTTGTGTGTGTGTGTGTAATGTGTGTGTGTGTGGTGTGTGTGTGTGCGGGGTTTGTTGTTTATATTTGGTGTATAATATTTAATTTATTTATATAATTTTTTTTGATTATTATTCTTCATTGATTAATCGTTTTTCTCCTCCTTCCTTCCTCTCCTCCTCCTCCGTCATCCTCCTCTCCTCCTCCTCCTCCCTCCTCCACCTCCTCCTCCTCCTCCTCCTCTCCTCCTCCCCTTCTCCTTCTCCTCCAGCCTCGGGAAGGGACGTCACCCTTGAAGGAGGACTTAACCTTGCTTCCCTCAGAGGAGCCATCGTGGGGGGGCGGGGCGTGGGGCGTGGGCGTGGGTCGTGGCGTGGCCGAGGATGAGTAGGAGGAGGAGGAGGAGAGGGGAGGAGGAGGAGGAGGGAAGATATGCCCTCAGATAAGAGAAGATGATAGGCAAGAATATACAAGTAAGTGAGAGAGAGGAGAGAGGAGAGGAGAGAGAGAGAGAGAGATAGAGAGAGAGAGTGAGAAGAGAGAGAGAGAGAGGAGAGAGAGAGGAGAGAGAGAGAGAGAGAGATGACTAGGGAGAGAGAGAGAGAGAGATAATATATAATAATAATAATGATAATAATAATTTTTTCTTCTCTCCACCTTCCTTTCTGCTTCATCCATCCTTTCTTCCATCCATCCTCCTTCCTTCTCATCCTATCCCTTCCTTCTGTCTTCCTTCCTTTCCTTCTCATCCATCCTTCCTTCCTCCCTTTCCCATCCCTTCTCCCTCACCTAACCTAACCTGACCATACCCCTCTTACCCCTCCTCCTCCTCCATCCTCCTCCTCCTCCTCCTCCTCCTCCTCCTTAGGTTAACCATTAATGTCAGTAAGAAGAATCGCATTGTTCGTCGTACAAGTGTGAAACCAACAGACGAATTTGACCTGCCTAGGATCTCTTGACCTGGACGAAGTGAGAGATAGGAGGGGAGGGAGGAGGAGGTGGAGGGGATGGAGGAGGAGGAGGAGGAGGTGGAGGAGAGAGGAGGAGCAGCCAATAGGAAGCCTAGATTTCCTATACGTAATGCCTGTGTTTCTTGGGAAGGTGCCCCTGCTTTGTAGGTACGTGTGTGTGTGTGTTGTGAGTGGTGTTTGGAAGTGGTGTGTGAGTGTGTGATGTGTGTGTTTTGGAAGTTGTGTGTGTGTGTTGGTGTGTTTGGAAAAAAGTGAAAAAAAAATCAGTAATTTTTATATATAATTTATCCCAAAAAAATGCCAAACAAAAAAATATTAGTATAAAAAATGACCAAAAAAATGAATATATATAATCCAAACACCTCTAACCCAATCCAAACACGCCAAACACCATCTAACCTAATCAAACACGCCAAACACCATCTAACCTAATCCAAAACGCCACACACCATCTAACCTAATCCAAACAACGCCAAACACCATCTAACCTAATCCAAACACGCCAAACACCATCTAACCAATCCTAAACACACGCCAAACACCATCTAACCTAATCCAAACACGCCAAAACACCATCTAACCATAATCCAAAACCCGCCACACACCATCTAACCTAATCCAAACACGCCCAAACACCAATCTGAACCCAATCCTACAAACACGCAAACACTCATCTAACCTATATCCAAAACACGCCAAACACCATCTAACCTAATCCAAACACGCAAACACCATCTAACCTATCCCAAACACACCACACAAACATCTAACCTAATCCCAAACACGCAAACAACCATCTAACTCAATCCAAACAACTGCAAACACCATCTAACCTAATCCGAAACACGCAAACAAACCATCTAACTAAATCCAAACACGCACAAACACATCTAACCCAATCCAAACACGCCACACACAGGGGTACGCGAGCTTAAGGACGCCCCTACATCACCACGAGTAGGTCCGTCCCGAGACCCGACTCACCTGCGGAGGAATGGTAACGGATTCGCATTCTTGAGGTTCTGGGCCCCAGTGAAGTATGCATTAATTATGACAAATTTAACAGGCCTATCGCTCTTGGGATCAACCCTATAGTGGTGGAACGAGCAAGGAGGAGGCGAGGGGGAAGGGACGGGAGCAAGGGATCAGAGAGATGCTGTAGAGTTGTGGATAGCGGTGTTTTAAATGGTGTTTTTTGGGTGTTTTTGTTAATGTTTGGTGTGATTTTGATGGTGTTTGTGATTTTTTTTGGTGTGTGTGTGGTGTAATGTGTTTGTTTTGTGGTATATCTGTTTGTTTAACATGCATATATACATACACACACATACACACAGCCAAACACGCTACACACACATCCAAACACGCACACACACACCCATCCCAAACACGAACACTCACCAAGTATTACCTCTCACATAGAGAAATACTTTAACAAAACACTCTTAAAACACCATTCAACACCACATACAACACCAAATTTATACACCATAACCCCCAACCCTTCCCTAACATAACCCCCCCCAACATACCCCTCTACCCCCCCCCCCCTCTTTCAAGTACTACTACGGAAGAAAGCAGGAAGGAGGAGGGGGTAGACGACCCAACTTCTACACACAGTCTACCTAGGAGACTTTTTCGACCCCAAAAAACCTAGATTGCCAGTGACCCTTCGCGTGTTTTTGGGGAAAGTGCCCCCCCCACATGCAGGTAAGGGGGGGGAGGGAAGGAGGAAGGGAGGGAAGGAGGGAGAAGGGAAGGGAAGAGAGGGGATAGGGATGTGTTTTTATTTTATTTATGTATATTATATTATTATTATTATCTTCTCTTATGGTAAATGTAGATGTGTAATTATTCTCCTCCTCCTCCTCCTCCTCCTCACTTCCTCCTCCCTCTCCTCTCAAGACCACCACACCACCACCTCCTTCCCCCCCCATCCTACAGATGTCCGTGAGCTGAAGGATGCCTTACAACACCGCCATGTCCATCTGCAGGACATCACCTGGCGGGGAGGAGAGTGGCTTTGCCTTTCCCTACGCTTCACGAGTCCTATTGAGGATTGCGAGGGAGTCCTACACAGCTTGGAAGGACTCTCTCTCCAGGATCAAGTAGTAGTGGTAGAGAGAGCTAAGGATAAAGGAGAGGAGAGAGAGAGAGAGGAGGATAGGGAGGAAGAGGGAGAAGGAGAGAGATAGATAGAATGGGGAGAGGAGGAGGAGGATGAGGAGGTAGGAGGGAGGAGGAGAGATAGAATGGATAGAGAGGGAGAGAGAATGATGAAAGGAGAGGAGAGAGAGAAGGAAGGAAGAGGAAGAGAGGAGAGAGAGAGAGAGAGAGAGAAAATTTGTTAGAGAAAGAGAGAGAGATATTATTTAAAGTTAGTTAGAGAGAGAGAGAGAGAGAGAGAGAGAGAGAAAGCAGAGAGAGATTTATAACTATTAAGAAAGAAATTGAAAGAAAGAGAGTGAGAGAGAGAGAAGAGAGAGAGGAGAGAAGAGCTAATTTCCTAATGCACTAGAGATAGAAATATATCTAATTTAAAATAATATATACATATAAATAATAATATTAATATAATGATGATTATAAAATATATATATAACACATAAGAAAGTATTATTATATAGGATTTATGTATGTAATGTACGTATATAAAGCTACAAACACATCACACATCACACACAACACACATCACACACACACACACACACATCACACAACCAAAAAATAATAAATTGCTATATTAAAGATAGGAGGAAGAGGAGAGGAGGAGGAGGAGGAGAAGAAGAGGAGAGGTAGAAGAAGCGGGAAGGAGGTAAGGAGGTAGGAGGAAGAGAGGAGGAGGGAGGAGGTAAATTAAGTGTAAATATATAATATTATAAAAAAGCTTAAATATATATGCAAATAAAATGAATTAATGTTGATAATAATAATAATAATAAATGTAAGTTTAGAGTGAGAGTAGCAAAATATTATTATATGTAGAAAGAATGGAATGAATGTGTGTTGGTGTGTGTGAGTGTGTTTTCAAGAGTAGGCATATTCTTTCCTCCTCCTCCTCCTCCTCCTCCTCCTCCTCCTCCTCCTCCTTTTCCTCTTCAATTCGAGCCATGTAATTATGTCTCTACTCTCTCTCATCGTCTCTCTCTCTCGCTCTCTCCTCTCGTCGTCCTCTCTCTCATTCCTCTCTCTCACTCTCTCTCCTCTCTCTGATTTGTTTTTCCTAAAGGAATGCTTGTTTGGTTTTCACTTTTTTCCATTTAGATTAGAGAGGAGAGGAGAGAGAGAGAGAGAATAGAATGAGAGGAGAGTTTTACTGGAGTCAATGTATATCCTTAAATATATAATAATAATAATAATAATAGTAATAATAATTGAATAATAATAGATGAATTTAATATTATATAATGATTAGATTTTTTTTTATGTACGTAAATATATATTGTGGTGCACCACTCACACGTAACACACACACACACACCGTACATAAGTGGGTCCAGAATATTATTTTTTATTATTTTATCATTATTATTATCATTATTAATGATTATTATTATATTATTATTATTATTATGACTACACATTTGTCCTGTCTGCGTCGTCTGAATTGTCTGAATTGAATGTATAAATATTAATTAATTATTATTATTTATTATTATGTTTATTTGATATTTTATTTTAGTTTTTATTCGGAAGAAAATAATCATGATATGATTGATTATTATTTATCAATATTGATTTATTCATTCATGTCATGTATGTATGTATGTATGTATGAAAAATATATACAATTATAACTACACACGGACACACATACGTCAGGACACACACATACGTACACAATGTAACATTAACGTACACATACACACACGCCCTGCTGTGTACAAGCGAGAATCTGGTGCTTACGAAATGAATAATTATTCCGCATTTAGGTTAATAAATGTATGGGAAAAAAATAATAATAATAATGTATTGAAAAAAAAATATATTGAAAAAAAAATTTGTCTTGTATTGTATTGAAAAAAAAATTGTATTGCAAGATTTTTTTTGTATTAACTAAATATATGAAAGTTTCAAAAAAAGTTTGAAATGATAAAAAAAAATATATACGTGTTTTATTCTTATCATGGGGAGAGGAGAGAGAGAGAGTGAGGCTATACAACAACAATTAATGCAATAATTATTTATTTTATCTCCTTGACCCGTTAAGCTCCTCCCCTTTGTTATACATGTGACGTCCATAGGGCGGCCATCTTGTGACGTCATGAAGGGGTTACGGGAGTAAAGTTTTCCCTTCCTTCCTGCATTGTTTATGTAACGATAAGAGAAACAGGAAGGTAAAGGTGTGACGGGTCTAACAGCCTCGTAGCGCGCCGCTGGTGGAAAAGGGTAGACACAGCAAGGTAAGTCAGTGTAATATGTAGTAGTAGTAGTAGTAGTAGTTCCCTTATGTGTCTTATTTCACAAGAGAGTCAGTTGCAGCCTCACCTCTAAATACACCTACTACTCCTCTACTAACTTCTACAACTACCTACATAACATTCTACTACTACACACATAACGCATGGACATCACCCCAACAAGGACACGGGACACACCACCACCACCACCACCCACCACCACCACTAACCTACTACACAGTGAACGTCTCCCCCTACCCATCAGCCCCCAGCCCCTGCTCCCCCTTTCCTAGCCATCCACAGTCACCCCTTAACCCCTCTTCCCCCAGCATCCAACGCCCCTGAGACCCAGGAAGTGGGTTGTGGAGTGGGACAGGTGGAGTGAGATGAACACAATGCTAAACAAGGAATTAATGTACCCACTCCACAGGAGGATCTGGGAGTGGGTGAGGATGTATGTGGAAGAGTGGGTGAGGGTTTAGGTGTGGGAGTGGGTGAGGAGTGGGTGGGAGAGTGGGTGGGGGACTGGGTGGGGAGATGGGTGTGGACAACTACCATAGATTTCAACATCCCGCGCTCCCCCAATCTTACCCTTATCCTTCCTTTCCCCCCTCCCCCTCTTCCTCCTCCTACCACTCCTCCTCCATCAGTGGTTCCTCAGCCTCCCCCTTCCCCCCACCAATGCCGCCCCAGGTTCCCAAGGCGTCAGAAGGCAACCCACGCCCACGACCCACGCCCGACGGCCGCCACAGTCCCAAGATAGTTCTACCGAAGGATGTATTGGGACTCCGCGGAATGGTACTTGGATAACACCACACACACACACACAGACTCACACCACACACAACACCACACACACACACACACACACACACACACACACACACACACACACATAGATACATATATATATTTCATCTCATAATACTACTGCTATACTAATTGATGTTCAAGTTATTTATAGTTATACTTTTCTTGCTTGAGGTATTGTATTATTTTTTATCAATTGACCTGTCCTGACCTAACCTGCAGACCAGCCACCTACACACCACCCTGCCGCATCACAACACACTGCATCATCACAACACCCTGCCGCCATCACAGCCGACGCGCCTCAAATTAAAATAATTACCCACGACGAGACGGAGCACGATGGAATAACTGGTGTGAGCGGAGCCGACTCTCACCTCGTCGTACTTACCAAAAGTAACACATAAACACACACATAAACACATTATAAACACCGGGTAAACACAGTATATCAAGCGGTGTCTGCAATGCATATCACCTAGGTGGAGTCATTCCCCGCCAAAATTGACCCTAACAAGGGCTCTATTTCACTTCCTTTACCCCCCCCTCAACTATGCTTTCTTGAGTAACCCATTCATGTCCTCTCCTCATTCTCACCTCAGTTTCCACGCCTCAAGATTGATGACAAGGGGAGAGTACTTTATCACTGTCTTCATTGATGCTTCCCTGTACTCACACGAAGCATCGAGGATATGACAAGGAGCCAATTCTCTTTTTATAGTGTAATTGGTTGGATTCACATTTCCCGGTACACAGGGACCACATCGCCTTGGTAGAATATATTTTTACTTGAATCATGTTTTTTGGAATAAACTCGGAAAACCTATGGAGGGTTACGTAAAAAATGTCTATAATATAATAGATAGAGCAGAAGACGCCGTTCTTATTGAGCTGTTGGTTGGAAATTGGAATTGACACACACAACACGGCACACACACACGCACAGGTTCATTTCCTGTTGTGTGTACGTATACACGAAGCCATACACACGTACACAGACAGACACCCAGAAGGAAACCCTAAAAATAATCACTACACTTAACACAATTATTATATAATAACTTAATTACTTAGAAAAACACTTATACGTATTCTGTTCCTTTAGTGCGCCATGCGTGGAAGAAAAAAGCAAAAAGCGCAGAGATGCAGACTAGAACAAGCTCAGTGTCGAGGGTGGAAGGTGGAAGGGTGAGGACGCGTCATTGTGTCAATTTCTCTCCGCTCTCTCTCCTCCATTTTCCTCCCTTCTTCCCCTCAGTAACTAAGGTAAGATTTGTGGAGAAAGTGAGAGAGTGAATTAGAGATAGAGAGAGAAGGTGTGTGTGTAAGGGGAGTCAGGGATTGGTTATTATTGTGTTATGTTTTCATCTCTCCTTTCTCTTTCTCTCTCTTACTCCATCTCTTCTTCTCCTCTCCTCTCTCTCTCTCTCTCTTCTCATCTCTCTCTCTCTCTCTCATCTCTCTCTGCCTCTCTCTCTCTCTAGTCTCTTCTCTCTCTCGTTGTTGTTATTGTTATTTACAATTCATACATACATACAGACATGGAATTTTTTACGTACACAACACACACACACCACACATACATACCCATACTATAATTCTATTGTAGGTAATATTTTTTTACCTAGAAATCATCTATGAAATCCGTACATGTGTGTGTGGTGTGTGTGTGTGTGTGTGTGTGTGTGTCTTGTGTGTGTGTGAGTGTGTGTGTATATTATATATATATTATATATATATTATATATATATTAAATATATATATATATTAATATATTATATGTGTGAGTGTGTGTATGTGTGTGTGTGTGTGTGTGTGTGTGTGTGTGTGTGTTATTAATGCTGTACACACGCACGCACACACACACACAGACGCACACTCTGTACATACACTACACTTGTACAGAGAGAGAGAGAGAGAGAGAGAGAGGAGAGAGATGAGAGATGAGATGAGAGAGAGAGAGAGAGAGGAGAGAGTCACCTGCCTCTCACACTGAAAACTAAATAGAGAGTACTCGTCTCTGCAGAGAGAGAGAGAGAGAGAGGGGCGTGGCCATCTCTCTATCTCTCGTCTCTATCTCTCTCTTTCTCTCTCTCTCTCTCTCTCACTCTCTCTCTCACTCTCACTCTCTTCGTATTATGGACATGTGTAACGCAATTTTCCAATAAACACACACACGTCAACCAACCTGTATAGATAAATGTGTGTATTGTATGTGATTGTGTTGTGTGATAGTGTGGTGTGTGTGTGTGTGTAGTGTGTGTGTGGTGTGTGTGTGTGTGTGTGTGTGTGTTGAAATTAGGGTCATTATAGTAGGTGTTAGGACTGTACTTTCAACCTTAAGGTGTAGTAGTAATGTAGTAGTAGTATTAAGTAGTAGTAGTAGTAGTAGTAGTAGTATAGTATAGTATAGATCTACCTAACGAGTTCAATTACCTTCGTCCATACTTTCCTTGCGTCTCCAGCTTGGACTTTCCTTAATGTAGCCTCATTATTATTATTGTTATTATTATATATTATTATTATTATTATTATTATTAGTATATTTTATTATTATTATATTACCATTTTTAGTAGTAGTAGTAGTAGTAGTAGTAGTAGTAGTAGATAGTAGTATAGTAGTCAGTAGTAGTTAGTAGTAGTAGTAAGTAGTAGTAGTAATGTAGTAGTAGTAGTAGTAGTAGTTGCAGTTGTATTAGTATGTAGTAGTAGTAGTAGTAGTAGTAGTAGTTGCAGTAGTAGTAGTAGTAGTAGTAGTAGTTAGTAGTAGTAGTAGTATTAGTAGTTGCTGTTGTTGTGTAGTAGTAGTAGTAGTAGTAGTAGTAGTAGTAGTAGCTGTCAGTTGTAGTAGTAGTAGTAGTAGGTTGTAGTAGTAGTAGTAGTAGAATATAGTAGTAGTAGTAGTAGTAGTAGTAGTAGTAGTAGTAGTAGATTTGTAGTAGTAGCTAGTAGTAGTAGTAGTAGTAGTAGTAGTAGTAGTAGTTGTAGTAGAAGTAGTAGTAGTTGCAGTTGTAGTAGTAGTAGTAGTATGTAGTGCAGTTGTGTAGTAGTAGTTCTGTAGTAGTAGTAGTAGTAGTAGTAGTAGTAGTAGTAGTAGTAGTAGTAGTTGCAGTTGTAGGTAGTAGTAGTAGTGAGTAGTAGTAGTAGTCTAGTAGTAGTAGTAGTAGGTGTAGTAGTAGTAGTAGTAGTAGTAGTGGTAGTAGAAGTAGTAGTAGTAGTAGTAGTAGTAG
>JAXIVD010003264.1:0-17500 GCA_036785275.1 Cancer borealis
GTACCCTCTTAATGTAAATAAATAAATAAGAAAAAATTATTAAATTAAATAAAGAAAGTATGTCCAATGCTGAAGCATGTATGTACCATGAAATATGTTAATATTTTGCGCAACACTGATATGAAATGAATTGTCTGTTTTCAGAATACGAGGTGAGTCTTTAATTAAAGGACGAGGAGCTGGTAGGAGTGCTGAAAGTGGGTTTGTGACTGCTGTCTCCTAATCGTTGAGTCATACAGGAAAACTTTATCAACTAATCTGATCACAAATTTAGATGTCTACAACATTCATTATTATAATTGTTCACCTATCTGTGACTGGGTTTATTTGGTGTTGTTTAGAGGTCTGTGCCTCATAGTCGTGGTGGTCCACTGCTGAGGGAAATGGATTTGCAAATTTCTGGCCCGTAAACATCAACCAGGATTGGGGTCAAATAGGTTTTTGCCATATTAATACATAAACTTATTTCTATGCAATAGATGCATAGAAGCAAAGTTGTAAAACTTTACAAGGTCTATGAGATGTAGGCATCACTTTTCCAATCAACCCCATATTTGAGAAAATTTTGGAGAAAATATTCTGTGATAAACACAAATGTGTAATTTTCTCATTACTTACATTCCGATTCAAATTTGTTATAGCTTCAAATAACGGGCTTCTGATGTTCTATATTTATCTTATCGTAAACGGCATGGATAAACCTCATAACTTCTGCGTTAAGAAATAATTAGCTAGATGTGTGTGTGTGTGTGTGTGTGTGTGTGTGTGTGTGTGTGTGTGTGTGTGTGTGTGTGTGTGTGTATATATATATATATATATATATATATATATATATATATATATATATATATATATATATATATATATATATATATATATATATATATATATATATATATATATATATATATATATATAATATATATATATATATATATATATATATATATATATATATATATATATATATATATATATATATATATATATATATATATACGTATATATATATATATATATATATATATATATATATATATATATATATATATATATATATATATATATATATATATATATATATATATATATATATATATATATATGTGTGTGTATATACGTATATATATATATATATATATATATATATATATATATATATATATATATATATATATATATATATATATGTGTGTGTGTGTGTATATACGTATATATATATATATATATATATATATATATATATATATATATATATATATATATATATATATATATATATATATATATATATATATATAGTACTCACATATTTATTCATTTACTATTATATTGCCAGGTGCAGAATGAGGATGCATGTCTGCAAGTAGGTGGAGTGTGTGAGCTGGAATCTGACTGCCCCAAAGTTTATCGCACAACCAGTGGCTTGTGTCCAAGCCAGCAGGCATATGGAGTTGAATGCTGCCGTACAGGTAATTTTGTTCTTAATTATCACCTAACTCTAAGTACATTATTTTTTCATTAATATACACTTGATACATTTCAATTACAAGTATTTTCTTCATACCCCTATTCTCCTATCTATAGTTTCTGACGTCTTGTTAACTTAGGAAACATCCCCAATTGGATGGCCTCAGCAGAAGAGCCTCCATCTCTTCCTATCTATACACTCCTTCCTTGCTTGTTGAAGCCCTCCCCCTTTATCAATATCTCTTTCATGCATGTACTCCTTTATCCTATCCTTCCATCTTACAACTGGCCTTCCTCTGAGATCACTTAAATTCATTCATACACTTTCTTCACAAACTCTTCATTTTTTCTTCTCTAAAGATGACTTAGCCATTCTCCTGTTTTTTTAGTAAAAATTAAATCTGTCACGAATGGACTCCATGCTGGTATTACTTCATGCAACTCTTATTAATTGTTCCTTTCTTCACCAGTTTCTAGCATCAACAAGGACTGCAGAGAGAAATGGGGGGTGTGCATCTCTGCTGAGACTTGTGGCAATGCCCCAACAGATCTCAATTCACCATGCCCTGCAAACCAAGTGTGTTGCCTCATCGTTGATTAATCATTGAGGCAAAAAAGATGTCACCAACAATACAGAAAGTTGATTTCACACAAAAATTATGCCATGACCATTTCCAGTTCGCTAACAAGGACCAGCAGCCACTACTACCCAACAACGGATGCATGAACAATCAATTTAACAACTTTTTTCATCATGCCATAACACCTCATATTCTACCTAGGACTGTTATCCATTCATAAGTCATTAGCATTCTATAATTTACCTAGGATTGTTATTCATACTAAGTCGAGCCTGAAAAACTAATTTAGAAAACCAATCTCTAGTTTTTGCCTGAATTAAGTAAAGTGATAGAATGTTGCGAACCATTAATCATACTGTTGCATTTGAAATTAAAGAATTTACAATTAGATGTCTCTTCATTTCACATCAACCCTATTGGCAATGGTTCTGGTAAAATGTGACTTGCATTAAAAGAATACAAATTATGAAAAATAAGAACAGTATGTGGAATGAGTATTTTTTTTTAGAATTATTAACATATTTATAACGAGTAAACAGCTGGTGGTGAACATTGAAATCCCCAAGAATGGAGATCTCAGCATTAGGAAAGTGAGATAAGATGTACTCACTTTGGAAGTCAAATAGTCAAAGCATTTTACATAGTCAGAGGAATTAGGAGAGAGATATACAGCACAGATGTATTTAGTTAGAAGTCTTAGCCAGATGGCAGAAAACTCTGAAGATTCAAGATTGTAGGCACAAGCAAGTAATGTTGTTATGCAACAGCCAGCTTTGGATTGAAAATGAGGATAAAGAAAGTAGGAGGGAACAGAGAAGAGGCTGCTGTCAGTAGCCACAGACAACTGTGTTTCAGTTGCGATGAGAAGGTGAGTTGGTTATGTAAGTAGTAGTAGAAGTTGTCTACAGAGGGCAGGCTGCAGCTGCTCTCATATAAGTGAGGCACTAAGAGAACCGGGAAGAGAGGACACGGGGAATCACTAAGTCTGCAGCACCACCTACACCCCCGTAAGTACTTCTGGAGTATTTCACCGGGCGGCAGGTGTCTACCGTCTATTCCACAGTGAAATAGCCCATTATCTATTTTTTTCTTTTTATTTCCAACAAGGTCAGTTGTATTATTTTTACTTAAAACTAATCATGCTTGAAACAAACAGGCATCATCTGTTGGAACTTATATAGAAGACAAAAGTGAAGAGAGTCTATTGGCCTTACAGAGAACATATTAGAAAAAGATGACTAACGAACAAAGAGGATCCCAGTCTTTATCCTAACCTTTTTTATAACAACTATAAAAAGAAAATATAAATTTCATACTTTAATATACTTTATTTTCAAAACTTTGTTGAAACAGATTACATAAAATATCATACCGAGTAACCTACACAACTGGCCTGAGGTATAACTGCATGGACTGGGCTCGTCTGGCGGAGTTTGAAAGAAACAGTAAATCAGACCCAAAAATAAATGGGCTTGATCCACATTTTATATAAGACAAAACAAATCATCAATTCATTCATATTTGAAAAAGATTGAATAAAACTACCCATCTAGAAAATACAATAAAAGTGATAATGGAGAAAGTGAATGGTATATTATATTGTGAGGAAAATATTAAGAGAAAAACAATAAAAATCTTTTGGTTGATAAAGACTTGATAGTATTACTCTTATTATAGTACTATAGTATGCTATGGTTGATTAAAAAAAGGTCTCTATCATGTCTTATTAACTAAATATAGCTATATGCTTTCAGGTACTATAGAATAACCTCCAATATCCAATTTTCACACTTGTTTCTGTAAATGGAATATATCCGTAAAAATCGGCACTTTTTATAGGAATCCCTATTTATACATACATACATACAAACTCCATTTCTTTACGCCAATGCAAACCTTTCAAGTTTCACAATCAAAGAATGCCAACTGCTTCCAATATTGCATAAACCTTAGCTATATAGAGGATGTAGCTAGTTCATGTAACAAGATAATTCATAGTAATAAAATATAGATGTCCATTCAAACGAGGCCTGTTCAATAAGTACCTGACCTTTTTGTCTTCTTGGAAATTAATTAAAGCTGAGGTGTGAATGGTACCAAGCATGACAGCATACCTTATTACACCTATGTATACTGTAGCCTCGCCAGGTGAATCATTCACTGCCAGATAGTCAGTGTACATGGATGCGTAACACATATTCATCACACTCTCACTTTACATGTGATGAGGAATCATGTTGAGTAGCGTTACTGCATCAAATTTTGTCCAAAACTAAGATATGCTCAAGCTGAAATAATTTGTTTGATTAAGCAAGCTTTCAGCAACAATGCTATGGAGCTTACATTAATAAAGTAAATGCTTTCACCAGTTTAAAGATGGCAGAACTTCAGTTAACAGTGACCACCGTTCAGGTAGGCTGCCAACAATCTGAAATACACATGCCATTGACCAAGTGCACAATTTGATCATGGAAGCCCATTGATTGACTGTCTAAGAAATTGTTGATGACATTGGAATTAGTAATAGTTCTGCAAATGCCATTTTAGGATTATTTGGACAAGCACAGTGATTACAAAATTCGTGCCCAAGCTGCTTCGATGCAAATAGCAACAGTTCTGCCTTGGCATTGTGCAGAATATGCTGGAGTGTGCCAATAGTGATCCAGGATTGTTAAATACCATGATCCAGTATTGGTGATGAGTTTTAAATATACGGTGCAACACAGAAACTAAGGTTGAGTCATCACAGTGGAAGTCTCCGGTGTACCCAAAGTCAGAGAAAGCACAACAGGTGAGAAGCAAAGTCAATGTGATGCTGAGAGGCTTTTTTCTTTCTTATATTAATAGTGTTATGCATCACGAATGTGCACCAGATGGCCAAACTGATAACTAACAGTATTATCAAGATGTTCTCCATTATCTTCATTATGCAGCTTAGCACAAAAGACCAGTCCTGAACGAATCATGCAACTGGCATCATGACCATGCCCAGTCCCATTTTTCACACCTGATCATGGATTTTCTCATGTTCATTAAGCTCCCTAATCTGCAAAGATAGCTCTGGAATTTCTGGCGATTTCCCAATTAGAGACCTCAGAGGAAATCATGAAGAAAACACAGCTGCTAACCATTCTAAAACAGGTCTTCAAGAAATGTTTCCAGTAATGGTCTTAATTCAAAGGAGATTAGAACTGAAACCTAAACGGTAAACTACTGCATGCCTCAGTCTAAGGTTGAATAATTTTTAACAAACTTCGTACACATTAAAACCAGCTCTTACTTTGTGATGCATTTTGAAAAGATTGAACAAAAATAATAAAATAAGTGTAAAATATAATATTCATAAACATAAAACTTATAAAAGTCCATCATGGCAAACCTCACAAATACTCTTGCTATATACATGTTGAAATCCAAACAAGAAACTATATTCAAGAAAATTATGAAAATTCACGAAAAATTAAGTCCATTAGTGGTACCCAAAAATCTGACCACTAAATGGTTCACTGTAAAACTTTAAATTGTGTCTGGCGCTTACTTTACTTGCATTAACTCACCAGTAAATCATACAAAATAATGAAAGCACATTAAAATCATTAATCATGAGTATATAATTATCTAACATAACAGTTGATAATATATGGAATTCATCAAAAACTCAATTTTACTAATGACTTCTTCAAAAGTCAACAATATCCCACTCCTCTTCCTTGATGAAAACATCTGAGGCAAGGAATTCCTTTTTAATTCCACTAAAGTCAAGAGACTCTTCCTCCTCTTCCTCCTCTGATTCATACCTGAGCTGTTCCACTTTGAAAATCATGTTACTTCCAAGGATATTGCTATTCTCATTACCATTCGCATTTGGTGTAGAAGCATCTGGCCTCGTTTTATTTTTTTCTTGTTCCTTCTTCATAAAGTTGGGCCTTCTTTTTGATGGCACAACTTTTTCATTATTTGGTCTTAACATTAATGTATCTGTTTTACCTAAACTCTTTGGTTTTCTACCGAGTTTAGGCTCCATCACATCAATAACAGAGGAAGCATTTAATGCCTGCTGGCTTACATTCTTCCTTTTTTCACCTCTAGTACTACAAGCTTTAGATTCCAAAGTCATTATTTTACCGTTTGAAAGTTTCACAGCATTTTCATTTGATTGGGTAGCAACAAATCCTGTCCGATCATCTTTGAATTTGGAAGGTGACCGTTTTTTGATGGATTTTTCTATTTTTACTTTGCATAGTTTAGATACTGCATTCTCCATCAAACTCTTACCACCATCTTTTCCCGTAATTGATGGCAAAACTAATTTTTCTTGGTTAACAATATTAACTTCAGGATGTGATCTTTTTGTAGCAGAACTTTTCAGTATAGGTATAGACTTTTTTACATTACTGCCATTGAGTACATCAGAAACTAATCCACAATTGATAGATGAATCTGAAAAGGATCCTGTTGAGATCAAAATTTTCACCGGTTTGGCAAGTGGATTTCCATCCCCTATATTAGTATTCATCCCAAACTCTTTCATGCCTGTTTTCAAAGGCAAAGCATCAGTTTTATCAAGTCTTATTAACCTGATGGTTGATTTGTTGGGAAAAATTCCTTCTATCTTAGCCTCCAGTTCTGCATTAAGCGAAACAGATTTTGAGCCATCAGACCTATTCTTGCAGTCTTTCTTTGCTACAAGGTCTGAGATACTTGATGCAGAACTGCTTGTTGAATCTCTATTCAGCAACTGATTGGTATGCAATAGTGCCTTACGACTTGATTCCATCTCAGGCTTTAAAATCTCAAAGTCATTAGGTCTATCACAATTACTGCCTTTATCATTACTATCATCAAATTGCACAACAGAGTGGTCTTCTATACCCTTAATGTGCACAGATTTTGGTTTGGAGTCGACAGAATCTTCAAGTGTGGAATTAAGTGGACGCAAATGGGTTGATATTTGCGAGGTATTTATTACATTTTCAGCCTCTTGGGATTCATATTCACCATGAGATTTACTTGGACTCTGTTCACTCAGGCTAGATAAAATATTCAAGTTATGATGGCATGTACAATAAGTGTCCTCTGTCTGCTTAGGCTTATTTTGTGGACTTTCCAACCTGGAGATATAGACATACTCTTCATCCGAGTCTGTTACTAATGTGTTTGGTTCTATGTGTGCCGAGAGATTGTGGTGCGAGAGAACAAATTTCCCACAACTTGAACATTTAAGTACATTATTGCCAGCAGGTATGACTTTGTGGATCTTAACATTGGCAACAGGTTTTTCCAGCAAGGCAGACTGTAAGGGTTCTGTTGCATCCAAACTCGGGATAACATTCTGAAAAATATCACTGTTGTCATCCCATTCTAAATCATCATATGGCTCATCATCTGATGCTAAATGCTGAGAAAGATGGTGTTCAAGTTCTTTCTTACCATGAACAATAGTTTCACACAGACAGCATGAATAAAGTTTTTCATCAGCAAGCAGAAATGTGTGCATGTCTAAGTCAGTTTGGTTCTTGAAGTATTTTTTACACTCTATACACTGAAAATGTGTCGCAAGGTGGATTATGAGTAGTTCTTTCTGTTCAAATGAATCCCCACACACCTTACATAAATGAGACTCACTCACCACACGGCAAGTCTCTGCATCCTCACTATCACTTTCTTCATTGGTTGACAACGAGTCCCGACACAGTCCATTCACTTTTTTCTCTGGAATATCTGCAAATGTATAAAACTTTTTCTCATTGTCTTCCGAGATACATGTGTGATTCTTAAAAGAATTGTTACACTTGAATATTTGTTTACATTTTCCACACACAAATATATTTGTTTTATGGATTTTCATGTGAGATATTAACTTGTCTTTGCTAACAAAACTCAATCCACAAATATCGCAATACACTCCCTCTCTGATATGAGATTCCAAGTGTTCACTAAGTTTCTTCTCTGTATGGAATCTTTTACTGCAGCGCGTACACTCAAAAATTCCTTCTATTTGACAAAGGGCTTTATGAAGCAAAAAGTCATCTCTGCATGAAAACTTCATCTTACACAGCAAGCAAACACAAGGTCCTCCTTCCTTATGAGCAGCCATATGAACATTATACTTTTCAAGATTGGTTAACTCATCTCCACAGTGTGTACATGCGACTGGCCACTTCACAAACGACGCAACAAAGGAAGAAAAATCTAATTCTTCCAATGGATCCTCTTCATCCAATGCTCCATCAGAAGTGAATGCTGTCTTGTGACTTAGCTGATGAATTGTAAGATCTTTCTTGAGTCTGAACCATTCATCACAGTCTGTACACTTGTAGTTGTTGCCAAAACCACTGCATACATGATTGAATAATGCATTCTCTTTGCGAAACTTCTTTCCACAATTCTCACATTCCATCTCCTCTTTGGACTTGTGGGTAAGGAGGTGAGCCTGTAGCTTGACTTTCCGCCTAAATATCTTTCCACAATCTGGACAAGGATATCCATTAGCTGCTTCTTGCACATCTTTCCTTGATTTAAGTCTACGTAATCTTGGAATTTGTTCACCGGTAAACTTTTCATGGCCGTCTTCTGAAGGCAAGCAACCTTCATCAATAATGAGGGGTGTTTCATCTTCATCAAGCACATCTTCATACAGTGCCACTCCACTGGTTCCATTTGTAGATTGATGCTCCTCCATGATACTGCAGAATTATTTTTCATCTTCTGCCTCTGAGAAGTTGGTGTTGCTCAGCCTTTAGCTGTACCTAAAAGAAAATTATCATGTCTTTATGTATGTTTCTTTTTCTTATAATAACCTTAAGACTATAGGATATCCAAAATAATTTCATGCACTTCTTTTCTCCAAATGCTATTAGAGGGACTGATGTTCACAATAAGCTTTTCGATATCTGATCACAATATGAATTTAAAATTTCATATGTGTATTTTTCGGTGTTGGACACATGCATATATATAGTTCGTAAGAAATGTTGTTATGCAATAATACACTTTACTCCACCAAAAGAAACTCAATAACTGACAAAATTAATAAAAGAAAGCAAATTTAAGCAGAATAAGACCTAGCATACAAGAGATGTGCTCACTATGCACTAGTTCACCTGTGGTGTCGTGTAGCATATCAGCAGAGATGGCAGTTTCAAGAAGTTAATTATTATTTTTACCTTGATAAAAATTTTATAGCATACATTTTCTTTTACACCACTAACACATGGTTTATAAGGACCAGTTTGGAGTATGCAGCACCAGTGTGGCACCCGGGCTTGTCCAGTCAACAACACACACGTATTGAACGAATACAAAAACGATGTTTTATAATTATTTTAGGCAAAAATTATATAAATTATCAGACTGCCCAGATAACTCTCAATACAACAACACTGTTCAATAGAAGGGAGGAATTGTTACTTATATTTGAACGAAAGGTTTTAAAATCAGATAAGCATAGGCACCTTTTACCTCCATATCTGCATGATTTGCATGGATGCAATACTATGAGAGGCAGGCAGCTCTTACAGCCAGTCAGATGTAGAACCATACGTTACCAAAAGTCAAGTGTACCATATCTAGTCAAATTATTGAACACCCAACCAATGTAATTTAGCTGTAATTTAATCAAAATGTGCTTTATTTAAGAGAAATTATACTGTTTTTAATTCCTAATCTTCAAGTTCATTTTTTTAATTATCAGTTTTTAATTTTTAATGATGTATAGTTTTAGTAATCTTTTTATAGAATGTAAGATTTCACATTGTAAATCCAGTCACAATGTTGTGTATATGTATTAAATATTATACAACTTTCTTGATAATAAGCTATCAATTATTATTATTATTATTATTATTATTAATAAAATTTTAAATACATTAATACATCAAAACATTACTCTCCCCGAGGAGTGCCTTCCCACATCCCTCACTCTGTCCACTATGGTTGCCTTTTTGATCTGCAGGGAATACATTAATAGTATTGATGCAGCCTTCACCACAGGTAAAGGTAAAGTGTTGGCACACGCTATAGCTGCGCGTAGCTGCAGATGCTCATCTCCCGTCACATCAGCCCTTGAGCCTGTCGTGGAAATTAATCGCTTACACCGGACACAGGGGCACTGTGACATCCAAGTTTCCACAGTTTACCTTCCCCAGGTTTCCTTTGGCAACCGTTTATCGACCAACCCGTTTGGGAGGATGAACAGCTTGGTGAGCTGCGTGCCGACTGCCTTCGTCTGGCATCAAACTCAGGCCAGCGGATTTGTAGTCAGACGTGCTAAGGACTGCACCACTGAGGCACATTTGTGGCTTCACCACATGGCTATAATAATAATAATAATAATAATAATAATAATAATAATAATAACAACAACAATGACAATAACAATAATAATAACAATAATAATAACAATAATGATAATAATAACAATAACAATAATAATAATAATAATAATAATAAAGTAGTGGCAGGAGAGTCAAGGCCGACCAGCAACCACTTGGCACATGTTGATCATTATGGCTCGAACGGTCGTGTCCTTTACTTTGAGTGCTCTACCAGGGATTTGATACCCGGCTGTCTTTAGATAAATTTCACACGTTACAAAACACCAGATACTATTACAATAACAATAATATTTGTAACAACAAAAGTTTCTCTGCCTCAGCAAGCTGTTCCTTTACCTTCCCAATGCTTCCCTGCCTAAGGTGTCAGTGTATGAGAATGGTGGACAAGGACACCACATTCAAGTCCTGCCAATGGTGCTAGATATTAAGATGCTGTTGAGTGGGATAAAATAATTCAATGGTGGTGCTAAGAGTATCTAGAGTTCAAAAGAAACCCTGCAGCAAGCCTCCACTTATTTTGAAGTCAATTAACCTAACGTCAACTCAGCCCTCCATCCTCTCAGAATGCTCCCCTTTGGCACCCTCTACAAAAATAATCCTGGAGCTGCCACTGGATAAAGTTATTCAGCTGTTGGGTGTCACGGCCCTTCACCAATAAACATGGGTTCCCATCCTAACATACGTCGGATTGACTGCTAGTGCCCATATGCTATTGAAAATCTTAACCCCTTCATTATTGACGAATAATAAAAATAAACATTGTAATTCATGGAAAAATTTGGCTGAGTGAACAGTGAATTACTCATAATTCACTGATAATACACAGGGCTTTATTTTTTCAGTTTGTATGATTCTTACGCTTCATATCAACAAGTTGAATCTGGCAACTAACCATCAATCAGTGGTGAAACAAATTAAGTCATGGAGCTTGTCTGGCACTGATTGTATGTCAGTAATGAAGGGATTAACCGTTAAGATATACATTGGCCTGACTGTGAAAAAAATAAGTAGTAATATGTGGTGACCAAAGGCACAAGCTTACTTTTTCTTTACATCCCCACCAGAAGTTTGGTCCACCATCTTCCTCGAGGTACACTGTGTTGGTGGAGCAAAATGTGAAGATGTCCTGTTCATACCCACGTGAATACTTCCAGTTTCATCGGATCTGAAAAGATTACAGGGAAGGAAACAATAAACATTGATGGAAAATAATAATAACCACATTACAGATTAAAAAGAATAGTTTGGAGCCTTTTAACTGCAACTGACCAGATTTTCAACAATCAACAATTTTTTTTTACTAAAATAGATTAAAATGGCTACTATAATCATGCCAATAAAAAAATTGATTGAGTAAAATTTTGAAAAGTGCTACCCACAGATGCCTGCCTTGCATTAATCATCAACTCTTCACTACACAAGGTTTGATTACCATTTTTACACAATTACTATCAATAAGCTAACCTAACTTCCCCTTAACCATTAACGGGGGAAGGTTTCACTCCATGACCCACTAGGATTATATTAATTAAACCTCATTTAATAACATCATAGTCTCGTAGTACAAACCAACCATCTATTCTTTTTAGTCCCTAAACGTTGGAGGTGAGCAGTCGCTCGTCAAGGGATCATTTTGGTACAGCTACAACAATGCAGTTTTCCATCATATTATCATATCATTCTGGTAGGCATCACATATCCCTAGCTTAAATGGAAATTCCATGAGTCACATTTTATGGCAAATGAATTGCATAAGAAAAGCAGCCCAGAAACACTTTGTCACTACTGATTTTAATAAATAAAGCAAGCATAAACACACCACATCCATTACAGCCTAGGGTCACTATTGATTATAAAAATATAGTATTATGTGAGTATTCATACAAAGTTTTAAACTATTCTAAGAAGATAATTAATCTTACTTTATCATGAAATGCAACCTAACCAAATTCCACAAACACTAGAATAACAATCTTTGGTTGAATTCATAAATGTAGCTTATTTCATAAAATTACAATCGCTCAGGTACACAACACTTCCACATCAGGTAACTATTACGGTGAAATGGAATAATTAATTCAGACAATCATTAAGGATGTATGAGTTTGATTATTACGTGTCACAAATATTTACCCCGACCTAAATTTCACCTTACCTCCTTTTTCCTTAGTGTGGTCCCGTTAGGGCTCACCACAGATGATCATTCGTCTCAATCTCATCTCATCTAATGCATATTCCTGTCACACCAACTGTATCTCCTCCCTCACCGAACCCACAAACCTAACCTAACCTAACCTTACCTAAGCGAGTAATAAACACACTGAATAGACAAAAAATCTAACTAAAACGTGAATAGTAACCCATGCTGAGGTAAAAAAAAAAATTAAAACATTATCTCGTTAAAATATGAACACATCCACCAGTCTGTTAGGCATCAAGGTCGAGTCTGTGGCAGTGTAGCTGGCCCCTCATAACACTTGTACACTCTTATAAGGGATATAGGCTATGAATATCCATTGATACATCCACTGTACACTATCAAGTATATACACAGACTCAAGAATGATGTTAGTGGGGTAGTGTGGCACGGTGGATGAGGAGTGGACGTGATGCTACCCCCTCCCTCCCTCTCATTGTGTTCGGTTAGCCCAAGCCTCGGCCAACACTGTGTTCTTACCTCCTACGTGACTCTGCAACACCTCCACGCAACACATAAGCAGCTTCTTTAGTGTAATGGCACGTGATGATGGTGGTTAATTGAGTCCAAGTCAACACTGCTTCGGGGCACCTTTTACCGCCGCCACCACAACACAATAACCAAGTGTGAAGCAAATAACCCGAACTTAAGGTTTGAATGCATTCCAAAGTTCATCAGTTTTCTATGATAGAAAGATAAATTAGTTATTAGAATTTTGTGCACCTCTTTCGTTCATGTGGGTGATCTGTATCTATAGATATTGTAAGTGTTCAATATGTGGACATAATATTTGTTGATATTTGTGACCAGGACAGAAATAATGTTAAACAATAAATACAAATTTTCTGGTTGCTTCGTATAGATGATTCGAAACTATTCAAGATCAAAGATTTAAAACAACAGACCATTTGATGTGTCATGCATATCATTGCACATTCTTGCCTACAATCACGGTGACAACAACGGTACATAACAATCAATGAACACCACCCAAGCGCAATCACTACACTGTTTCAATTACCAATCAATAAGCATATATATATATATATATATATATATATATATATATATATATATATATATATATATATATCCTTTTTTCTTCCTTTTTACTACTCAACAGCTTACCTACAGATTTCTTGTTATTGTCTTTATAGTAAACTGCAACCATGGGTAGCCTTATCTTAAATATAACCACAAGAAAACTGTTTCAAACAAATTTTGTTTTTATTGAAATACAAAGTTATATGTTATTTGCTGTGATATGAAGATGTATGAGGAGATACAAGTTCAAGTAACGGCATGTTTACATTTCATCTTTTATCATACAAAGTACAAACAGACAAGTGATCTCCATTTGATGAGACACACATTCGGACAAGGAATAGCTAGTTGCACCGTGTAATCTATTGTTATGTAGTACAACAAACCTATCTAAATATACTAGTAAACTTTATTAATTTACAAAATACATTAGTATATTTTTTGTTTGGAATGCAACTTCATACACTACAGAAAAGCGTAATAACATGTGATATGGTCTCATTTGCATGAATTATGTACCTTAAGCACCAAGCAAAACAGAAAAATATTCCTTCATTCCGCTGTCCAAAGTCTTGTTTAAGTCCTCCAACATTACCTTCATAATGGAACGTAGAAAACGTATAACCTTTTTTAAAGGCTCACTTACTTTGTCGTCTTTGGTTTGTGTGGATAATCTGGGATGCACACTGGCCTGAGTTACGAAGCTTGGCATGAGTGAATGGCGAAAAAATGAGGAAGCAGCCCGCCACGACCCTGGTTCACTCACCACCGTCTGCACCAGTCTCACCAAACTGTCCTCATTTAGAGATATGAGACTCCTCCCATTGTTATTGTTGTTGTTATTATTATTGTTGTTATTGTTATTATTGTTATTGTTATTATTATTGTTGTTGTTGTTGATGTTATTGATAATGTTGATGGATGAAGAAAAGGCACCGATGAGGAACACCAAGAAAGGGAAAGCGATGAAGGAGCTGCTACATCCGCGCCTCACCCTAGTGTGCGGGAGGGAGGTTGCAGTTGATTCTTGATGTTGTCTCAGAACATCTTGTCTCTTCCTTAACCTATCCAAGGACTCTTGTCGAGGACTTCCCATGAGAATATTACTATTACTCCATTGACTATGAGGTGATTTTCCAACACGATCGATGTCACTACTACTCTGGAAGATTCCTAGAGTCACATTTAGAAGTTGCTTGCCTCGAACACTGAAATCCTCTAGGATGGTCTGCTGAGCATCACACAGACCATCGAATGTAGTGCGACGATGTGTAAACTGTTCGCTGTGTTGTGGGTTGAGTGGTGTAGTTCCTTCGGCAACGACCCCATGCAGCTTCCAAAACAGTAGCTCTTCAAGACGACCCTTGGAAGATGAAAGGTAATCTGATGTATAATTTATCAAGGGAAGTAGTGATTCCTCCGCCGGGCTGTGGGAGAAGGATGAATGCAATGAAAGGTCCCCAAGCAAGGTCCTTGGGGCGGCTATCAAAAGCAGCAGGTGTCGGGGCGGAATCATAGTGGGGACGGAGGCAACATGAACTAGCAGCACTCCTGCACACACACACACTGTCACAAAAAAAAAAAAAAAAAACGAATCAAGGCACTAATATGCAAATAGGAATTAGCATTTAACAATGATGAATGATGTGAAGTGCAGAAGTTCATGACACATAACTCAGTACTTTTGAAAGTTATATAATGCATGGTCGATCATCCACGTAAATGATATTGACATGGGTTTGGACTCGGAAAACAATCAAACACCACCAGCCCCGCTTACCATCGTTTCTTATAACTCCTATGTACCCAAACTTTCTGCACCAGTCCAAACCTTCTATACATTTTATGAGTGAGTTAATGCGAACAAAGCAAGCACCAGACATCAAAGGCCATGTGGCGCTAAATGTATATATACATGTTATGAAGCGCCCTCACAGGCCCCTCCTTACCTGTATGTGGCGTGTATGTAGATATGATGGTTAGTAAAGTTTCTTCGGCTGTACACTGGTGAGGTGGAGGACGCTAGTGTCACCACTCGAGCTGCGTCTCCCAACCCAGTTCTCCACACCCAAGTGCATCCCAGTGACGCCCACCTAACGGCTCTCATGCTCAGCCACCTTCCGCCAGCGAGAATTTTGACCAGATCCATCATGATGCTCTACTCGTGCCTATTACTTTCGTACGGGTCGCTTTATGACTATAAGGACGTTCAGTTTTCCACTGCATCCTAATATTTCTTCAACTGCTGCTGCTGTTGTTATGACTACTCTTCTTCCTTCTCTTCCTCCTCCTCCTCCTCTTCCTCCTCCTCCTCCTCCTCTTCCTCCTCCTTCTGCTACTACTACTACTACTACTACTACTACTACTATACTGTTACTATGCAATTATATATGACAAATATTCGGAATACATGTTTCCATTATTATCTTAGCTTTCAATTTTAAAAAATAGTCTATTATGTGAGGGAAATTTTGTTAGTAGTAGCAGTAATGAAAATAATAGTTATATGATAATAACAATAATAATAATCATAATAAACGTATTAATAATAATAATAATTATTATTATAATAATAGCCTCCTGGCTAGTACAGTGGTAGCGTGCTGGTCTTGCATTCGCTTGGTCGGCAGATCGAGTCCCCGCCCGGGCTTGTGATGTTTAAGCTGTTTACTGGGGAGGAACTGCTGTGGTCGGGCACCACAGTGGGGGGTTGGGCTTGCCTGGCTGACGTTCTGGAGAGCATCTTCATTGATGGATACCGGAACTGAAACCCATGCAACTTTAACTTTAACTTTAATAATAACAATGATAATAATAATGATAATAGTAATGATCATAATATTAATAATAATGTAATAATGATGATAACAATGATAACAACCACACTGGAGTTAATGACATGACAACATTGGACTTGAGTGTACGCACCACCACCTTCACCTCATCCAACATGTACCAGTGTGGTGTGGACATTACGGTTGGCCTACAGCCTGGCCTTTGCCTGTGGGCCTCATCGTCCTCCGTCTGGTGGGTGCTGTGTGTACCTAACCTTTCCTGTGTTTACATATTCGCTGGATTACGTGTACATAGCCGTTCCCCACCAAACCTCATTCCCCCGTACGTACGTATAGGCTTGAGCTATGTGTACACACACACACACACACACACACACACACACACACACACACATACTTCAATCTCCATCTCAGCATCAGAACACATGGGATCCAACACCCAGGAATGTCGCTCGTTAATTTCTTGGTACTGTGGGTTGTGTTCACGATGGTCAGCTCTATCCCCTCATCCCCGCGGAGCCAGGAGGTGCCAAGCGAGGCAGGGACTTATGGCACAGACGATGGCACTTCCTTTAGCTATGCTGTTGGCTCTGATTTGCTTGGTTGTGGTGGTGTTTCTCGTTTGAGCCTCCGGATGAAGAAAAAGTTACTTAAGGCGACTCCGTCCATCACTTCTAGAAGCTTTCACCTCTTGGGCATCCTGCAAAGGCATCGGAACGATACCACAGAAGACAGGAGGCGACCAACGTGGAACGTCACTGAACAAGACTCAATTAACAGCCAAAACATTATTAAGTACTCCTCGTCCTCAGCCGACGCCTCGCCACACCTTAGCATAGACACACCCGCTCAGCACCGTCATCACCACTTAGCACGCCGACATTACGATTACCAAGATGACGAACATCATCAGTACCACCAAGAGGAGCAGAAAATGTATCACCAATACCCGATAGTGAAGTGTAAACATTCTTACGCCGGCATCTTTTCCTTCTTGGCCTTCTGCATTCTTTCCTTCGACCTTACATCGGATATCATGAAGAAGATCAACATTTCCATCGACATCGGAGGTAAGAT
>JAXIVD010003264.1:22500-47980 GCA_036785275.1 Cancer borealis
ATGGCAAGAAGATATTCAATAATCGAGTGTTATTGTGATTGAATTTCATGTAAAGTAAAGTGAGGGCGTGACAAGTCTCCATGAATGGGAAGTGTACATTATTGATGGGAATGGATGAAATGAGGACGGCGACGAACACTGAAGCACCGATAGTATAGTACATATGTATAACTTCAGCGCACAACATTCCAACATTTCCTGCAGATGAAGACGGTGAGCGACTCGTTGGTCACGCTGCGAGTAACTAACGCCACTTACGTCACCCAGTCACTCTAGCGGTGACACCTGCTGATCAGAGAAGTGTGACTTTTGCCACGTCCATTATCTCTTCAAGGACTGATTGGTAGGTAAAGGCAGGAGGCGCCGCATTGCTTGACACACCTGGGTAGCGGTAGACTGGCGGCAGCACAAAGCACTGAGAGAAACGAAGAGCGCACCCGCCCTTCCGTGCCCCAACTTGTCCTGCTCCTTCGGCGTCGGCAAACAGTGATGGATTGACCTTCAGCAACCAGGAAGCAGCGTTCAGACTAAAAAGAAACAGCGACTCAGCACTGTCATTAATGGAAGCAAGGCTAATGTGCATTTGATCTCGGTCTGCTCTTGCTTACAGAAACATTTAATTACGTCTACTCTTTAATTAATAATCACGTACCTTGCTACTCTGGCTACTACTTCCCCGAGAGGCCCGGCAGCAGCAGCCTCCTCGGCACCTTCACACACAAACTTATTGGCGCATTCCGCGTCCTCCGCGGCCAAAGCGTTAAGGAACCCGCGGAGGAGACTGTAACTGGCTGAAGTTGCTTCTTGTATTTCCAAATCCTGCTAGTGAGGGATACATATATAATTGCCATAGCCAATGTTGCATAATTATCAATGTCAATCTGCACGCAATAATAAAAATCAGAGAAAGCACTTTTTCGAACTGGTCGATAATTATAAATGTGTTATTCCACTACAAGGAAAGATATATAACAATAAGACTTAAAAAGCTGCAAGTCAATCTAGTTGGCATGAGTGAATGTTGGCTTACTTGACAAGTGAGTTGGTCGGTAGTTTGATTGTCAGCGTCTTCGTCCATCACCTCTCTGCGTCGTCTGGCCCCTGTGTCGGTCGTGTCCATGTCCTGAAGCTCCATGACGAGATCCAATAGCGCCAACAAAAACGCAAGAAATCCAAAGATGCTGAATGAATCCGTGCAACTGCCGTACTGCCGTGCCTGCATACTGGCAGCGAGAAAGATACACCAAAGGTTTGTATATCGCATGATAGCCACTGAAATATGGATATTGCTTATTCATATTGGCAGTACTATAGGCTGTATAACCACCCATCCTTCAAGACGAGTGTGTTGCGGCTAACAGTACAACTGTTATGTCGGTTAAACTTAATGACAACTGGAGTGAATTACCTGCTGGATGCAGTATCCAGGTGGGATTGAATCTCCTCCAGGACAATACTGCCAAGAACATACATAAAAATAATCATACTTGAATTAATAATATGTTGCAATCATACTTGAAGTAAGAATATGTTGCAGGAAATTATACTTCCAAATTTTTATCAGTAAATATATCAATGATAGTAATAACAATGATGATGATAATAATAATATTATCAATGTCATCAATAATTATAATAATATTAATAATTATAATGATAATAATGGTAATGATAATGATGACTAAAACAAAGCATACGTTACTTCACCTTGCCACATCGGATGTCGTCAACTCATCTCCATCACCACTCACTCCACAGACCACGACCGCTCCCAACACCATAAAACTCCATAAACTCCAAGCTACCATCGCCGCTCCTTGTTGCCTGCTTCACTGGTTTGCATGAAAAGAAACGTGTTGGTATGGTCCTTAACTCCCTATAGACAACACCATTACAGTCATGGATAGTCTTGGTAAGTGGAAAGTGAGCCGCGTTGATGTGCACCTGTGGCCACCCTGCAACATTCTGCCAGCTGTACAGACGCGCCGCGCAACTCAACGCACGAATCACCTAGTGACCCACTGTCGCGGGCGTCATGCTCAGCCATTCTTTGAAGATTCTAGTCACACTTCAGCAAGACTCAAAAGTAGTAAAATTGTATTTATTTACTGCAGTTACAATATATAGTGTAAAGTTAACGGAGATCCCTTGATAAAATAAATTGTATTGAACATTTATCCAGATTTCTTGTGTTATCCCCTCCATGATTAAATTGTGATATCTGCTTAACAGTTCATTAGATCCTCTTCGTTTATTCACAATATGGTCCTCTGCGTGCTAGATGCGTATGCTATGAGATATCTTGCAGCTCTTTTTTGGGTATTATATTAAACACAGACATTTTCCAACACTTGCATGATGCCTTTCAAATCGTTTCCATCTACAATTAATGTATGTGTCCCTTTAATCCATTAAATTAGTTTCATAAATTATTTTGCCAAGCAATTAATTTTTAGGCCGTCAAAGGCTTTAAAACTTTGTCATATAGTTTTAGATACTTAGAATTTATATTATTAAATCAAATGTCTTCCATGTAATCATTTGATAATCTTCCATCATGTTAGGAAGTGTAATAAAATATATTCTCTGGTTCATAATGTAATTTTGTGAATTGATCAATTAACAGCCAGACGTCATATATCCCTAATGGGGTGGCCATGCTAGGGTTTCAATGCAGCAGTTGACTGCTTCACGAAAAGACAGTTGGGAAACATTCCGGAATTAATTACCTCAACGGGTCCAGAAAACAATGATTTATGCCGTGGTTATATCAGCAACAAATAGTGCTGAATGGCTGGTTGAGTAGATATTTTTTGTCCCAGAATCAAAACAAGCAATTATCACATTAATTGCCACCTCACACGACAGTTGCCTTCATCTTGGCCCACCAGGATGGATTGATCTCAAGGGTGCCATTGTACACAACAGACTTCATAGGTGCACTGATGAATAAAAATGACCTAAAATAAGCTACTGCCTTGTGTACTGGATTAAAATTCTTAGTTGTTGCCACCCTCTTCCCAAAACGCAACATAGTAAGTACATACCTATGGTGTCGAGGGAGGGGTGATGGGACGCGCCCCTCGGAGTATGCCACCAATGCTTGATTGATTGTTATGTCAACATGGATATGTACACTATCAGAGTCCATAAGGGATAGAAACAGTCTGTTCAAAAACTTCATCAGAATATTCCTTTATCATCTACAGACTGATTTGACAACCATCATCACAATAGTAACATTTATATACATAATATGCTACAGACTCACAACATAACGATGGACTTGTGGACTACTGGCAAACGTATGGACCATGACAGGTGAAGGAATTAATATGGTTGAATCATTATCAAATTACACTGCTTCCATTTGCATAAATTTGCAGTCAAATTGCAAGACTAGACATTTGAGCAGTACATTACTCAAAGCTGATTTTCCAGACTCTTGAGTGTCATTGTAAGAATTACATATCACTAGTTTCATATGATGTAATAATCAGGTAAGTGGTTATGGCAACTCTTCCTGAAAAAAAGAATATTATTCATTACCTGCTTAGTTCATGCACCATTCATCCTCCACACAAACACGCTTCGAGAATCAGTCACACCCATTTTGCACATCTTCACAACACTAACCTGCTATGAAGATCATTCTTTAACTCTAATCACTTCCAATCCATGTAATTCATGATGATCATTAAGAACTTGCACATAAAGATGGCAGCTTGTCAGTTGGCAAATACAATTAGAAAATGTATAGCTCACATGGGGAATTAAATTTTTTTTACATGCTTGACTGTAACCAAGTTTAAATCTATGAACACAAACTAAACCAGGTTTATATGTACAAATGCATACAATACAGACATCAAAACCTTACTTGAATGCATTTCTTGCCATTCTAATATTTTTATAACCTAAAAAAAAGTAAACTTAAAATAAAGTATTCTCTCATAAGCAGTCTCTATGTAGAATAGCAAATTTAACATCAACTTAATCACACGCTATTTGCCACAGACTGAAAAGGATCAGATTTAGAAAATAACAAGAGAAAAAGAGTATTCAAATAATTAAAGTGCCAGAAATCACTATGGGTTTATATAATGCTAGTCCTGAAACATCCTGCACCACCTTCCTTGATGGCACTATGAGGTGAACCATCAACACTGTTATATGGCACTTTAAAGTTTCATAGAAAAAAATCTTAGAAAAATGTAATCTGCTTATTTCAGCCTAATATACACTGCATATCGTCTCCATTTCTTTTGAATACATCTTCCTGAGGATTTGTCACCAGTATTTGATGGTGATTATATACTGACTTTATGCTATTTTGAAAGTCTTTATAGATACGTGTGCATTATGGATGTTTGTGCTTCGTTGATACTGCACAAAGTGCAGTATGCTTATATAAATACAATACCTTATCATTGATTACTAACATCAGAACATATTCTGATTTGGTAAAATAAGTAACACATATATCAGAATTTCATCATGTATCATATTACCAAGTGAGTGCTGATTGAATTGGCACATTAGTTATATTCTCCACACAGTATTTTGACTCCAATATTACTTCTGATTTTCATTACACTGAGATTCAGGTATTAATCACTAAGGGTTCGCAACACACGCATCATTTCATGAGATCAATGATATGATGACATAACTTAAGACAGTATTATAAAGGGAATAGTTCCTGGAGCAAATTGTGTATCCATCTGCATGATTTTTCTTGAGTAATGATGTGTTGAAATTATTCAGCAAGAAAATCATATCTGCTCATGCCAAAATATCAACAATCTAAATAATAAAATTAAGAATTACTACATGCACAATTAATGAATGAATATGTAGTGACATTCTTTAAATATGAAGATAAAAATTGTGTACCTTTTTACATAGTGCAAGTTCGAATTATAATATTGTTAACAATTTGAGTTAAAATATAGTAAGTGAATAAAGTATATGCCAGGCATCAGTTACAATTTGAGAGCACTGCTATAATAGAAGGTATCCACAAAGCCACAAGTCAGACACACATGGTTATTCACAAGCACCATTGTTAGTCTCCATCCTTTTTCTATCCCACTATACAGGACAGAATGAAAAAGTCCATGATGATGCTATGTATGCGTATACGTACATACATAAATTGTGTTGGTGTGGTTCTGGTGAATTCAACACGGGTGCATGTGTCACCTGCATTATGCTCGTTTTATTCAAGCTGATGGAAACATTGCTCAAGGAAAGGCATTTTCTTAAAAGAAATGTTGCCTGTATAATATTACCTTCACTGATTAACACTGCAAGTGTTTATTCATGATCACAATTAATTGTAAAATTTTGCAAATTAAAACATCCTGGTTAATGTATGTACACCAAATTTAACATACTGAGTTAAAGGATAGACTCCTTTTATAAGTCATCTTTAGTTCAGTTCCCAAATTTAAAATCAAATTAGTTCATATTTCATCTAATTCAACGCATTACAAACACATTGCGTATGTGTTAAGAAAAATCAACAGAACATATTTTAGGAATAATGTCACAAAGACCAACTACAATCCTATCAAAAGATAACCAGAAAAACGTACATGAATAGCTACTAAAACTTTTAAAATAGAGGCACTGATGCAAACATATATTCATCCTATTTCAATATTACATGAAATATTGCACTACACAGCTTCATAAGTGCTCCAAGTGTGTTTGTTAACTGTATCCTAAATAAACTAAGTATACCGGTGTACCACAGACTGATAAGCATTAAGATAAAGAATAGTGATAGACATCTTCCTTGACTACACAACAATGGCAATTAATTAGGAGAAAGTATGTCTATCAGTTATTTCCTCTTCCTGGTGTTGATAACAAGCAGTTCAACATACGCTTTTTTTTTTAATATACAACAAGACTTTTAATTAAATACACTTAAATTTTCTTCTTCAATGCCATTACTATGATTTCAGACAGTGTCACTTTAACACACCACTGTAGAACTGCATTGTGTATTTATCTTAATCTGTGTGGTGCAGTGTTTAGCACCTTTGACTACATATCCGGTGTCTTAAGTTCGATCCCGGACAAGGATAGATAGCGCACAGCTCACCCAGCTGTTCATCCTCCCAAAATGGGTTGATCGATAAATGGGTACCTAGGCAAAATTCTGGGGAAGGTAAACTGTGGAAACTCGATGTCACAGTGACCCTGTGTTCTGGGGTAACGGATTAATTTCCACCACAGGATCAAAGGCCAACGCGACAGGAAATGAGCGCACACAACTTTTGATTGTATCATCAGTCAGACAATTGAAGTCGATGTAAACTGACACATGGCAGTGAAAATTATAATCAAGGCAAGTAACAAAGTTTACATTTAACTATAGAATAATAATAACTAGGAACATAGTCAGTAATGGGAAGAAAAGGAATGCAGGGAAATTTTAAACTAAACTTATGTATCCTGCTCAGGCTAACTTAACTTAATGGATGAGCTCTGTCCTCCCCAGTACATGTGAATAATGGAGAGGAGGGGTAGGAGTGAACACTGGTACAGAAATCAGTGGCATGTACAAATTCTTAGCAGTTTTTGTATGATATAAATATCAGTATCAATTAGGACATTGTTATTTCTTCATTAAATAATAGTAAGGGAAAAAGCAGTGTATCTTATCAATATCTTCTATACCATTAATTGTAATGCAACACATTTTTGAAACAATGAGTTCCTCCTCCCTTTTAGATTCCTTTCTGGTGTTGCTACATCTTCTAACTGTCCCCCTTAAACAACATGGACTTCCCTTTTCTCTAAATCTTCTATTGGCAGTGTTTTTCTTCTTCAGATAATCACGGCGAAATGAGATTCCACAGTGATACAACACGTACAACCGTACAATCTTCACTGGAGATCCCACTGCTGCCACCACTGTAATACCTCGTGTTTTTGAAACACTGAGAAACTGATCTAAAGCAGTAGCCATGAGAGAGCTGCAGCCGGAGACCAAACCACTGACAATATACTCAATGTACCAAAGCCTTATCAATCAGACCATAATGATCACCAAGGTAGAAATGGAGTTTGATTAATGTTCACTGTCCTGTCATTACATAATGAAAGGATAAACGAAATAAATACATATACAAGAACAAATGGAAAATCTTGCATCATGATCACTTCCAACTGACAAGCATAACATGTGGATAGATAAAAATAGACATAATCACAGTAAACACAGGAGCTACTCAAAAATTCAATTCTCAAGCTTTAAATGTCCTTCAATGACCATGTGTCTGACGGCAAAATTACATCAACCAACCAATGACATTTACAAGAAAGCAGAGGCAAACCATGTGAATTAAATTAATCTGAACATCCAAATGGCCTTTATTCTTACCTTCTTTGGATCAATATGAACTGAGATTACTTCAGTCTTTCCTTTCAACAAATGGCATTGAACTCTCAAAATATTAACACAAATCTTTCACACTTTTCATCCCATACTTTCATTCTGATTTAAATCCAAAATTCATCTTTTCTTATATTTATATATCTACCATATATATAGATTGAAGAAAAGAAAAATTTTGTATCCCTAACACATGGTATGGGATGAAAAGTGTGAAAGATTTGTGTTGATATAATTTGTTCAAGCTTACATTTATTTTTCCCTCTGGTATGAAATAGCACTTTAATTATGTGGTACTCACACGTACAATATCTCTCTCTCTCTCTCTCTCTCTCTCTCTCTCTCTCTCTCTCTCTCTCTCTCTCTCTCTCTCTCTCTCTCTCTCTCTCTCTCTCTCTCTCTCTCTCTCTCTCTCTCTTCTCTCTCTCTCTCTCTCTCTCTCTCTCTCTCTCTCTCTCTCTCTCTCTCTCTCTCTCTCTCTCTCTCTCTCTCTCTCTCTCTCTCTCTCTCTCTCTCTCTCTCTCTCTCTCTCTCTCTCTCTCTCTCTCTCTCTCTCTCTCTCTCTCTCTCTCTCTCTCTCTCTCTCTCTCTCTCTCTCTCTCTCTCTCTCTCTCTCTCTCTCTCTCTCTCTCTCTCTCTCTCTCTCTCTCTCTCTCTCTCTCTCTCGCTCGCTCGCTCGCTCGCTCGCTCGCTCGCTCTCTCTCTCTCTCTCTCTCTCTCTCTCTCTCTCTCTCTCTCTCTCTCTCTCTCTCTCTCTCTCTCTCTCTCTCTCTCTCTCTCTCTCTCTCTCTCTCTCTCTCTCTCTCTCTCTCTCTCTCTCTCTCTCTCTCTCTCTCTCTCTCTCTCTCTCTCTCTCTCTCTCTCTCTCTCTCTCTTTCTCTCTCTCGCTCTCAAAATATCACACACATAAATGCAGTCCAAAAATTTTTAATGAGTCACTAAAATTTCACATGATTGAAACTGGACGAGTTAATCATTATGAACTTTGACAAATCAATGAACAACTAGTCAATAAATTACTACAATTTTCTTACTAACAAGGAAGGAAAAGTATCTCGGTATAAATCCTCAACTTTAGGTCCAAAACAATATTACACAATGTGACTCAATTTTTTGGTATAAGCATGTGTGCAATTTGAACAAGATTACAACCAAGCCTTCAGAATACTGCAGGCAACAACTCTAAGTTATTTTTTTCCGAGAGTACACTAAAATATCCTGCCTCACCAAGTCCTATTGGCCTGATACTGTAGCACTCCAAACATATTTTGTTCATTCCTAGAAGCCATCCAGGTGGCTCTACCTGCTACTAACTGTGCTGCCATTCAAACTGGCAGCCCCAAGCTCCTCCAGCTGCAAGGAAGAGTAACAAACCATTAGTACCTTCTCTAAGAATAATATTTGGTATTCTTGAAAATCATGACCATTTTGCTTTTTGTATGGGTTGTTTGTATGTAGTACACTATTTATATCAAAATAATGCCGTTCTTCAACATATATCTGGCCAATTTACATTGTTAATATGACAAATTTCATAGAAAATTTTATCTGAAAAAAGACAATAAAATATAGCAGTAGTATACATTTTGCTTCCACCAAAATATAAGATGTGAATAAAATTGGAAAGTAATAAATTTTATGAAAGTTATATAACAATGCTATAAAAAGTCTCCTTTTAATGGGGTTAATGGTCACCTGGTAAATGACATACTGTTAGTCAGGCGAATATCCTTGTAAATGACATCAATCATCATTACATATGTCACTGCCATATAATTCATGTAGGAATACACTATATCAAGCTATAAGCTGAACATTTTTACATGCTAAATTTTATCCACATGATACACTGTTATCCACTCACAATTTTATCCACATGATACACTGTTATCCACTCACCTCTCCCTCACTATCAATGCTGTCCTCATCCTCTGAGCCCATCTCAGATGGTGCTGGAGTGGTGGCTCGAGAGGAAGTGGGAGAAGGAGGTTCTGAGAGGGGCCGAGGGTAATTGAGGCGTCCTGCACCAGCAGCATCTTCCTCCTGGGCCAATTCAGGATACATGACACCAAGGGAATGTTGCCGTGCCTGCCGGTAATACTGTGGAGACAAAACAAAATTATCCTTCTGGCAAAAATATTGTGCAAAACAAAACAAATTCACTTTTTACTTTCCATTAAGTTTTCATATGTTCCAGATCAATGTCGTTTTTAAAATCAAACTTGAGTTCATTTATCTAGAACCACTTACTGTTCCAAGTATCTTCCAGTCCAGCAACTCTGAGAGTCTCTCTGTCCTGTTCCTCTGAATAATTCTCTGACGACGGTTCAGCTGCACAAATTCGTACAGGTTTTGAGCGAGTTGTTTGACAGACTCTTCAAGGCCAATGTAGCGTCGGTCAATAATGTAGATACCGTAACTCATGGGATCTGCTATGTGCTCTGCCATGAAACATCCAAAGCCTGCAGCAAACAAATAATTAGGATGGATGAGAGATTAAACTTTTCATAAATCAGTTTTACCACACAAATTCTGGAGGAAAGATAATGAACACCAAGGAAGATCATAAGATGTACTAAGATTATTCCATGGTGTTGGAGAAATTCGACAAGGAAAAAAAAAAAATATCAAGAATGTATTCAATCATTAGCTACATTAAATTTCTAAAAATATAGGTACAATATAAAATTTATGAAGTGGAAAGATAACAGATGAATTAAAAACATGGAAAGAAAACTAATGAAAAATCTACTAAACATGTAAGTATACAAGCAGTGCAAAATTAATAAGTAAATAAATTAACAAAAAATTCAACCGAGGTAAGCTTCAACATGAATGTGATACTGCTGATGTAATGAAAAAGGTAAAGCAATGACTTACCAATTAACATATATGCAAATGTACTCCCCACTTACCAGACAAATTGGTAGTGACCGAGGGAATCCCCATCACCGTGCACTCAGCAGGTGTGTAGCCCCAAGGCTCATAGTAGGAGGGGAACACACCCAAATGACAACCTCGCACAAACTCTTCATAATCCATCCCAAATAATGGATTGGTTACAGATAGGAACTCAGGATGGAATATTACCTGATGGAGAAGATATGGTAGAAATTTGGTATATTTCATGGAATCCAAATTTTTGTTAAGTAGTATGTATGTTCATTTGAGGAGCAGTACATTTAAGGCTTTCACAAAAGGATTTTGTCATTAAGTTTTAACTGCAATATTGAAATTCACATTTTTCAATACATGAACAACAAAATTGGTACATAAATAATCTGCATATATTAAATTCCTATTACAGCATATATACCTCACATTAATATGCCATCCTGTAATGTTGGAATCCATAAAAATGCTTACACCATAAAAATATTTCTTACTAAACTTACAAAATGCAGTCAGGTCAATGCTCCTCACCTTAACTCTATCATGAGGATCATTGAAAAGTTTACACCTGCGGAGGGCATTTAGCACTGGGTCCCTTGCATCTTCACACACATTGTGGGTGGTAATGGGTGGCAGGGTCTTCCTCTGGGCAGCAAAGATGCAGCGCTTCAATCTTACTGTCTCTTCCTTCAGTAAGAGTTCATCAGACTCAGGAAGACGACCGCTGCAAATAATTATGTCTTAAATGGGACATCGTTCATAGATATGTCTTTATATTCCTCAAATAATGCATTCAATTGGTCTATAGACATATTAACTTCCCACATACAAATTTTGGTAACCTGAACTAAGTAGAAAATGATAACTGATTCTTATTACTACAACCTTATTTGGTATTATTGAAAAGTATAAAAACTAAGGATAATGATAACTAATTATTATGACAAGCTTGCAAGATAGCACAGAAAGGCATAATCATCAAGTTTATCATTAAAAAATGTAAGATATCACTGAAAAGCATTAACACTTAGTTTATCATGAAAAAATAATGTAAGATAGCACTGAGAAGCATTAACACTAAGTTTATCATGAAAAAATACTGCAGGAAATGTTTATCAACTTATGAAAAATAAAAACAAAGGTTAACTGTCTTAACGATAAGGGAACTCTACAATAATAGGTGCAAGGATACTGATACAAATCCATAAACAAGACTTCCTGAAAGATGTTCAACGAAGAGTAACATAAGGTCTGCAGTAAGACAAATAATGTAAGTTTGGCTAATAATGTCTGGGAATTGGAATCATGTTATCTTAGTGAAAAATTACAAACAAGCCACTGAACATATATACATGACAAATGTGCAAAATCCACTCAGATGAAAATATCATGAGTTACTTACGTCAGGCATATTTCATACATGCGCTTCCCAACCTTGGCTTGAATATCATGTATGGTATCTCTTAAAGACTTGGTGACAGCCTGACCTTTCAGAGACTCTATGTTAAAGTTGTTGGTCTTGGCTGGGAAGATCATGAATGCAATCACAGTTCTGTTTGTTCCACTGGCCTGTAAGGCATGACAAATCCTTTCAATTCTAAACAAGTTTGAATAATAAAATACAAAAATAAAGCAAGGAACTTACATACATCCATTAAAATATAGATATTCATGCACAAACACATGAGAAATGGAGTTTAATGTAAAAAATATCATGTATAAAAAATGGGGATGAGTGAAATGAGCCATACGGACATTTAAATTAGGACCAAAATATATCAATAAAAAAGGAATAGAAAGATTTGTAAGTGGTAATACAGGATAACTTATCACCAGAAAAACATATAGATAAAATATTTGGTGACACATTCATGATACTAAGAAATATACAGATGGTTTTCAACTTCCTAGATAAATATATGATGAGAAAAATTTTATAACTACGATAATTAGATCAAAACTGGAATATGCAGAAGTAATATGGTACCCTCACAAGGAAAATGTTTTAATGAATTTGGAAATAATAAAGAGAATAGCAACTAAGATGATGCCACATTTGGAAGACCTAACATACAAGGAAAGATTAAAAGAAATGAAACTAACAATATTAAAAGAGAAAGAAGAGACTTAATTATAATAAATAAATTGATGAACAACCAGGAAGAAACCGATAGAACTCTAAATTAAACTGGATAAAAAGATATGCAGACAGAACACATGATCTGAACTCAAATCATGTACTCTATAATCAAGTAAACACAACAGGGTAGATGTAGTCCTTCTCACCTTCATGTAGTGGTTCAGTCTGGCCAGAGCCTCGATATAGATGTCTGCCCCCTTGTTACCAAACTCATAACGGCCCGCGATAAAGAAGTAGAGAGTGTTGTCCAGATCAAAGTCCATGAACCTGAATAAGAAAAAATAAGTCAAAGCTTTAGGGGAGATATAAGCCAAGTATATAGATAGTTAGATTATCACTTGAACTATAGCATGAATGACTAAGATAATCAGCTAAAAAACATGTCATAACACTTTTAACAATTTATGTGCTGATAAAAAGAACACTGTATGAGGGCCACATAAATATCTGTAAATACCAAGACTATATATATATATATATATATATATATATATATATATATATATATATATATATATATATATATATATATATATATATATATATATATATATATAGCTGGCTTATATCCCCATCATAAGGGGGTAGCCAAGACAAAGCATTTAAGGTTCAAGGAAACTTTACTCTCTCCTCCCCCTGTCCTTTCATAGGAAAGAATACAGAATAGGGGCTTCCCTAACCCTCGCTCCGTCCTTTTTTGGTTGCCTTTTACAGGCTACAGGAAATAAGGTAATTTTTTTTGTAGCCTTCACCACAAGACGAGAACAATGAAAAAACAAAGATGATCAATCAATTATTATAAGATTTAAAAATGCCTAATAAACTGGTCATCAATGATGAAATATCTCTGAAATTTCTAATCATAACAATCTGTATTGCAAATGACACGCAAATAACTAACCCATAGAAATGTCCTCTTATGAAATCATTGATTTTTTCTTTAGACAGAGCATGAAGATTTTGGAACTCATGGAGGGCCGCAAACTTTTTAACATTGAGGCCATTCGGAGTGATGATGTCTGGCTTGCGCTTGAGAAGGTGCTCTGCCTCAATGCCTGTGATCTCCGAGACAGTGGTGAAGGAGTGTGCAAGGTGGGCTGCACACCTCTCCATACAATATCTATGGTAGATGCCTCTCATCCCAGCTTCCTCATCTATGTTAAACTAGAACAAAATATTCCTTTTTAGTTATGTATGGAAAAATATAGAAAATTCATTAGCATTAATAAAATAAGAAAAAAATAAGATAAGTTAAACACATGATATAACACATATAAAACATACTTAAAATCTGATATCTATATTTATACATAATGAAATATATGTTCACAGTATACGTATATGAATGATAATTTCAATTCTGTAGATGAATTTCTTATTAAAAAAAGTTCATCCCATGCAATTCCTGACCTTATCTAAATTATTGTAGAAATCAACAGCGCCTGCACAGAGAAACCTGCCCAGGAGGGTGGCATGAGTGGTAAAGACAGTAGCAACATCAATATTCCTCATCCTAAGAGTGATGAGTCCCACACCTGCCAACCACTCGTGGAAGTGTGCACACACCCGAGGTTTGGCATCACTGTAATTCATCACTTCTTCTCGGAACTGCAGGAGAGATCATTAATTTTAGAGAATCAAGAAAAATCATGAGAGCAAATTGTCTACATTGTGGAATACATACTACTGTATTTGTATTTTATTTGGCTAAATCAACTATTCAATACAAAGCAGAGACCCACAACTAAATGAATAGTATGACGAGGTGACTCCTGAACAACTCGGAAGCAGGTGAGTGAATAGATTATCATGACAATAATAGTTTCATTAATTGTTCAATGATGCATAATAAACAAATAGAGTCTTCTGAGAAAAATTAAAGGTATAAATGAGTGAAATACATATTAAATACATTACATACGGTTTTGGTGGAGTCAAATTTACAGAGCTCTAGTGTAACAAATATTGCAAATATGTACGGAATATTTATCATATAGTTTATAAAGTTATGTTTTAGCATCACGTGTGCCTCTCTATACAGTGAAAAGACAATGGTCGGATTTATTTAATTAACATAATTTTTTGTTTATTTTGTTTATTGCAGACTGAATCTTTAACAAGTGATCCAACACTCAGTGAAACGGAAGAGGAAACTCAAACATTTTACATTCCATGAAGCACAAGACTGAATATGCAATAGACTAATAATGAGTGTGCATTAATATTGTAATATCATTAGACATGAAAACAAAGTTACATTTCTAAGAAACAGCAAGATTACATATAATGTCATGTTCATGAATGAACAATCATTTCTAACAGCTAAATACATGCCAAATAATATATGTTTTTACAATTATCAGTGTGAGTCAATCTAACAATCAAAAATACAAATAGCCTATTTGAGTATACACCTCACTACTAAGAACACAGTCACCCACCTCTTCAATGAATTTAGCCACCATGTAGCCGAAGAGCACTGCATCATTACACTCAACGTCACCGCTGGGAATACCGATTTTCGTGTTCTCGTACAATTCACTTTTATACTCGTCAAGTTGGTCAGCGGCGGAGGTGATGTCAAATAGAATGATCTGGGGACTGCCGTCCACAAGCCATCGTCCTGGGTGTACCTGCATTCAGATAATTATACCTTGGCTATTAACTGTATCAAACCAAACTGTTATATATAGTTAGACTTCATAGTTTCAAGTTTACAACAGTTAATCACGTAAAGGATACGTTTTTATTAGAATCACGGTAAATCCACCCGACATTAGACAGTGATTTCCCTGCTCCTTCATATCTCCTGGATAATATATCATATTCATCCCCAGCTGTACTAAAATCCACCCTACCACTAGCGTGCCACACACTCACCCGCCAGCCCTGGGATCTGAGGTTATTCACAGCGGCAGTGATGGGCGAGTAAGCTGGAAAGTCTCCCACCTCCACCTCAGTCATCACACTGGTCTCCTTGTAAGGCCCCAGCAGGATGTACTGGTCACCAAGTTCCTCCACCGAGGCACCACATTTGCTCCTGATAACCTGGTATATTCCGCCAACTGTAAGAAACGAAAGTTGTTGTGGACGTCAGTAATGCGATGGTAAGAAAACGAGGGATTTATATGATTTATTAAAGGATCCCTTAATATGAATGTGTAATTCTACCATTATGATATGAGAGGCAGAGCTTGCTACAGTAACATATCAACACTTCAATTATAAATAACAAGTCATGAGGAGAAAGAGAGCAGTCGTAACCAACGAGCTTAATTTATACTACTAAGATGTGTCTAAATATAGTTTGTCCCCCTCAGTGACTACAGCAGAAGGAGCCGTGACCTTGAGATCAGCTAAAAACAGCTGTACATACCACTTGGTAACCTCACGGGCTGGCTGTCGCCTAACCTACACCGCTGCACACTGATTACTTAACGCTGTAAGATATAGATAACAAAAGTACGTTAAAAATACATATAATTTTGCAGTGTTACATAATACTGTATGCGAGGAATTATTGTTTGACATAATACACACCGTAGCTTTACTACTTAGCTTTTAATACGTAACTAATTTCTAGCAATACACTGTTTGGTCAAGAAGGAAAAACAGAAGGAAAAAATATCAAGAAATTCGAAGAATTCTGGTGTTAACCATCGAAAGGTTGACGTCACTATACATTTCCGACCGTCCAATCGTCTCTCTCTCTCTCTCTCTGAAGTCATTACAGTGGGGTATAAGTGTGGGTGCCTTGTGGGGGGCGGAGGTGTCCTTGCCTAGTACCCCGTGTGCCTGACCTCGTAGTGGCGTGTAGCCGTGTACCCAGTCACTCCCAAGACTGTCATCACCCTCTATCCCCCCTTCCTCCTGCAGACACAAGTTATCACTAGTCACAAATCCAGTGCAAGATAAATAATACAGATAAACAGATGCATGAATATATGAATAAAATCAATATAAAGTGGGTACCCTTGAGCATAATTTCCCTACTGTGTTTTCTTTATTAAGGTCAATAAAGCTAAATGACCGAGACGCGCTGGTCTGCAGGCTGAGCAGCATCCTTGTGTTAAAAGGCTGAGGGAGGAGGGCGAAGGTTTGTTAGCAGCGTCAAACCATGAAAACATTACCACCAAACTCACGACCAGTTGAATCCTAGGTAATAATACGTTTTTCAAAAGTTAAGACTACCACCAAGACGTCTGTTCAAATACGGAATATGACATCAGAATGATTGCAGTACTGAATATTTCGTTGTTCACAATTGTTTGGTTTGATGTCATTGTCAAGGAATTATAAAGACAAACCACGTAGCATATACACATTGCAGCAAAAACAGACAGCATGGTTTCTTCCACAATACGTACTCAACGTCTCCTAAAACTATATAAATCAAATGGTACCTCTAACGGCCACAGCAACAGTACTGTACACCAGCCTTTGCTTGGATCACCCCTTCAACCTTGACTGCAGTCCATTATCACTGACAAGACGATGCTGTGTGTGTGTGTGTGTGTGTGTGTGTGTGTGTGTGTGTGTGTGTGTGTGTGTGTCCAGTCAAGGCCTTGATCCTACCCGCCTGTAGCATGGTGTGAGGGTGTGCAGCCTTGCCGGGGAAGCGTTGCATGATAGTAGCCAGGTTTCAGGGGGTGGATGATGGCACGTGATATAAGAGTGTCTTTCTCAATCTCTCGTGTGATAGGAGAGTGAGGGAGGAGCTACCAAAATACAACACACATAAGTTACAGAACCACCGGTCCGGTATAAATGAACTTACAGCTTAATTAAAGAACATCAGGCATTTCAAATATTCAAATCGATGGTGATTTTGATTTTTCATTAAGACGAATATCGATTATGTCTTTATACTTTGACCTCGAGTAAGAAAGAAAATATTTATGAAAGACAACCGATAGTATTCGAAAATATTAGTTACTCTCCTGATTTTGACATACATAAGAACACCCTTTGAGGTTAAACTGTGTTGGTGGTGCGTGAGGATGAGGATTTTGAGAACAATTATGACAGCCATATATTGAGGTGTTCCAAGTGCTGTCGGTAATGTGATATGTTTTCGTGCAAGCAGCCAAGGGAAGGCTGGGATTGGGGGTTTGGAGGAAAGGGATGGGGGGGGGGGGGGGACTACTCCAACAAAAGAGGGAGTGGGAAGGATTTCTTATTTTAAAAATTCGTTGTAAGTGGAGGTGAACAGCACGTAATGATGTGAGTAGTCTGCCTCGCAAGGTGAACTATTTTATTTTGCTCTACTTTTCCATGTCTTATATATATATATATATATATATATATATATATATATATATATATATATATATATATATATATATATATATATATATATATATATATATATATATATTTTTTTTTTTTTTTTTTTTTTTTTTTTTAATCCATGCTATTTACTTATGTATTTACTTGCACTGGTGTGTGTGTGTGTGTGTGTGTGTGTGTGTGTGTGTGTGTGTGTGTGTGTGTTTACCTAGTTGTATTTATCAAGTTGTAATATACAGGGCCTGAGCTATACTCGTGTGGTCCTGTCTCCCTGTCAGAGGAGCCTGCACTGACATCATACATTTCCAAATATTACATCAAATTTCCATATGCATAATTTCCAACGCTGGATCCCTACTATGTACGTACAGTACATAACCCCAAAGAGCATTTCATGATAAGGCAGCAGGAGTCACCGTCCAGGAACCGGCTTTGTGGTAGAGACACGCCTAATATGGCCCGTCCACCATCCTCCTCCCCTGCCCCTGTATGCTGGGCCTCCGTCTCAACCCTCTCCATCTAGGGCATTCCACACCAAACGTCAACAGGAGAGGATGGGGGACGGAAATCATTCATTAGACTGGCTACTTAAATATATCGCAGGAGGGGGTTTGTGGGATGTCAAGGTAATGTGGTAATGTGGTGAAGTGTATCATGAAGTTGTTTTGACGTTGTATTGAGTATCTTCTGGAGTGACTACGAAACAAAACATCCATCTGGAATAGTTACCCTTAATCTTAGTGTGGTATTCATGACTTCAGCAACTTGTTAATTGTTGTCTTAGTCTGAGTGAGTAACTGTGCGGAGCAAAGGTTGACGCATGCAAGGGAGTGATAAAAAATATATAATACTCAAATGGTTGGTCGACACAGTTATTTAATCTTACTCGCCTTGACTCGGTTGTTGAGGGTCGGCGGTGTGGCGTTAAAGTAGTAATAGAGGTGGAGCAAGTTCTAAGTAACTTTCAAATGACTGGTAAAGCAAGACCAGAACGGGTGATTTTGTCACTTGATGCGGCAGTAAGTTAATCAGTTAACGTGGAGTCAATGGACACGACGCTATTACAAACATGCTCTAACCTGCATATCATACCTTCTAGGAAAACGTTCAATTGACCACGTTTCTAATGGCATATTAATACACTTCTCATAATTCCTAACGATTCATTAATTACTAGTCAACAAACGCACACCACTAACCTAGTTTTCAAGTATAAGCGTTTATGTAAAGTTTTTCTTCGTATCACAAAGTACTTCAAGTTAAGGACATTCACATATTATATAAGTTAACTTTAATTCTGATTACGCCTTCAGCCACATGTGGGTAGCGCTTGAGAGTGGGTATCGTGACCTTGAGGGCACCATAGGCATACCATCTGCCAAGGCTACGCCAGGCTGCGACTACAACGCAATACGAGTATATTTAGAGAGGCCTAGCGGTCCACTTGTGGGAAAAAAACAGAACTCCCTAATCAGAGAGGTAGAGCCAGTAACAAAGCAGCAGCCTACCATCCCAAACATAGTGACGCGTGGAAAAGACACACATAATGATTACCAGTAAGTTTTTCTTGTGTGAGATAAGTTTTATCTAAATAGTTCAGAAAGTCTTATCGATCACGTAAAGGTACCTTTACGTGATCGATAAGACTTTCTGAACTATTTAGATAAAACTTATCTCACACAAGAAAAACTTAAACCAGGAAAAGCCTTCATATTTATTACTGTGGCAGCTTCGCCTCCAGGTCATGTGAAGCAACAGAAAACTTACGCAGAAAGCAAACATCAAAACATTCCTGGATGTCGCCCGCGGCAGGAAGACAACGGTTATACGAGCAGGTTATTGTTGTTGGTCGTGTGAATCTCAATTTAAAATGTCGTCACATGTAATACTTGGATGATACTCAACCACTAGGTAAAAAATAAGGATGATACAGACTACTGTGTTGCTCCCAAGCATAGAAATCACGCATTTTCGAGTTATTGTTGGTGGTGAACAGAACATGAGCTTATGAAACGCCACGTGCACCGCCAAGACGACCCAAGCCTCACAGCGCGCCAAATGACTGTTGCATGAGGTAGGCCTCTAGGAGAGAGAAAGAATGAAAGAAAGAAAGAAAGAGAGAGAGAGAGAGAGAGAGAGAGAGAGAGAGAGAGAGAGAGAGAGAGAGAGAGAGAGAGAGAGAGAGAGAGAGAGAGAAAGAGAGAGAGAGAGAGAGAGAGAGAGAGAGAGAGAGAGAGAGAGAGAGAGAGAGAGAGAGAGAGAGAGTGTGTGTGTGTGTGTGTGTTCAACATCGCCCTCAATATTAATAAATATAAATAAGTAAATATATAAGTAAAAAAATTACTTTACTAGCAAAATGTCTTGAAAAATCACACACACACACACACACACACACACACACACACACACATACACACACACACACAATCACCGATAGCAAGTACATTTTTTTTCCACACAAACAAATGCTTGCTATGCTTGCGAGTATTACGTCAGGCATTTGCTTCCTGTCTTATCAGAAGTATCTTACTATCCTGCCTGTACTACCTCAACATTCGTGCTCCCTGTCCCTACTCACCACCACCACCACCACTACCACCTCCTCCTTTCATATCTCTCACACTCACCCTCACTCCTCAACCCTTCCTTTCCTTCACCCTTCCACCATCACAATATAGAAGGGTGAACGTTTCTCATGACTTGCTAAACCTAAACAGACGACTATTATTAAGATCAACACAAAACACTTCACCCATTCCCTGTACAATATTACTGTTGCATCTCTTAAGGGACCTGTTTTAAACCCTTTATTATATCATACATGCTCCTCTTCACAGCGGTGATAAGATAGTTATTTAACCAGTGTTGTGTAAAAGCTGTAACCTTCTGTCTAAATGAGGTATATTGATTAGCCATGTGCCAAGTGGTAGTGGTGGTGGTGGTCGTTGTGGGGACAGTCCCGTCGGCGACCCCTCCACTCGTCGCCACCTTCGTCACGGGCGGGAGGAGGGGTGTGTGGGTGTGTGTGTGTGTGTGTGTGTGTGTGTTCGGTGGAGGGGACTTGCTACACCACCTACAATGCTTCCCTCCTCCCTCTTTCCCTACATCCATCCCACCCTCGCTCCTTCCTGCCTTCCCTCCAGACGTAATAAGCTGCATCGCCACCTACAACGGTACTTACGCTCCTCCACTGCTTCCTGACGCAGCTTAAAGCGTCACTTTATTAACCTACTTTGTATTTATGGTTATTCAACTTTACAATACTCCACCTGCCTCCTCCTACTCCTCCACAGTTAACACTACGCCTCCACAACTTTTACTACTACTTTTTCATGTTCCTCCTCCTCCCTCGCCTATCTCAAAATACCTCCATTTCTACCTCTCCTTCCTCACTCTCTTGAAGACCTACATTTTCCACAGCCGCGAACACTGATACACATCTTTTAGTGGTGTAACATAATACAATACAAACTTCCATCAACGATTCCGTCACAACGCACAACTTTCCCTGCACTTACGTTACACGACACCTCAACATTCACTTTCCCTGACCATTCTTGAACCCCAATGTGAAGGCTCGAGCAAGTGGCAGAAAAGACGTTGTTGGAGCATCAAAACTATGCTGAGTAAATTATGAGAATGAGAAAGAAACGTGCAGCAAGTGTAACCAAAAGAAATGAATGGATACATGAATGAGCAGATGAATAAGTAAGGAATAAACAGTGGACATAATTCATATCGACACAGCTTAACACCTTTGATCATTCATGTCACAAGGTGAATAATGAATCTAATGGAATGATGGGACGCGTTCAAGCTGCTTATTTTTCTTTAATCCAAGGCATCTCGTGTGGCAAACGTCTACATCATATACATAACATTTATCTTATTTTTGTAACGACACACACACACACACACACACACACACACACACAGGTAGTACATTCTCCTCGATGTTATCTGTGAATTTTCTCGCCTACCATGTTATGTAAACAAAACTAGGCCACACGGCGTCAAGGTCCGCCCACTCCACCTCAGCCAAGGCCCTTCGTCCCGTCCTTTCCCCAATAAGATCCCCTACTTTCCCTCTCCTCCACTTGGCCACCAACCTGCCCTTTACATCTTCATGCCTCTCCCTCCTCTCTCTCTCTCAAGGGTCAGGGAAGGACTTAATGCACTTTCCATTCCACAAGAGAAACTGAATCGTGACCATACTGGCGAGTAAATCACAAACGCGTCGCGCCTACATTGCGAAACGCCATGATTTGCACACACTAACTAAGATGGAGTGAGTGGCCCTGTAGGTCAATAGGTCATTTTAAGGGCCCTGTGAGGCCCTGCTGAGCCGATGCCTAAATCCTGTGTTTGGTTCCCTGGTCACCAGTTATAGACTCGCCAATCACAGCCTTCAGTTGATGTGACGTCATGGTAAGCGGGTGCAGTGAGTGGTTACTCGCTGGGTGTGTTCTGCTCCAGCTGGGCCTGTCCTCAAGCAGGTCTGTCAACCCCGTTATGCTGAACCTCAACTTGTAGGCATAATCGTAGAGGTCATAATGTTTGAAAAATGTTCTACCATTAGACTTTAAGTACACTATACCCCGGCACCACACGTACTACACACCCATGTACTGAACATGATCACAACAACTAGGGACACTTGAACACTCAGCCGTAAGTCGCGGCCCCTGGGATACAGCCCTCCAGCCGGAATATTGTGTGACCAGGACAACAGCCTGGCCAAGGTGTGTTTGATGCGTGCCTGGATGTCATCACAGGAGAGAGGAAAAAAAAAGGAAGATTCGAAAACACTATTTTATATCAATGAACATCCACCATGCAAATCTCACCTTTATTGGCGGCTTCATGACTGATCTCGAACACCCATCTATTCTCATCCGCCGCAGCCTCCCCTCGGTCCAGATTTTCCAAGCCATGAAGGCTGTCAACACGATAGAACCTTTTAGCTACCCTCGACATGGCGATGCCCTGATCTAAACACACTTATCTCCCCGGCCGTGGCTGCCGGTACACTGACGAACCCTGGCGGCTGTGTCCCGCACTCACCCTTCAGACGCTAAGATGGCAACCTTCGCCACTATTTTATTTATGGTCAATTTGTTTATGTACGTTTACGGCATGCATTGGAATGCCACTTTACCTAAGAATTGAAAATGGAAATTCCAAAGTATTTTTGATTAATTCATTGCTTTTAGCCGTGTGTGTGTGTAAGTATAGCAGTTCGCTAAATGTATGGTGTATAACCTTGAACATTGTTGCCTCTGCACGTCACGTCTTGGTCTCATGTGTGTATATTATTAGTAAACGTAATTTTATCAAATTCTAATGACGTCACTGTCACCTATTTTTTATGTTAGTAAACCCTACCTACTTGTCCTCTAACGCTAAGGCTACATAACATTTATGAGCAAGAAGCTTGTCGAAAGTGGATTAAGTGAAACTTATCAACAATATATATAATAAATAAGCAGTCATAATTATCTGCTCTTGATAATTGTAAGGAATACATAACTTGTAAAACATGATAATAATGTTTACGATGGTAGGGGAATGAATTTCGTAAGCGTACTTGATTCCTAAGACCTAGGATGTCATTCTCACATAATACTGAAACATCCACAGCATCGGCAATCGTAAGCTGAAGGTTTGTGACCATCAGCATGCATTGAACTATCAAGATTCATGTTTATCAATTTTAGTTTGTGTACAACAGTTATAGACTAGTTCCCTGCGTAATAGTGTCGATTTCTAAACGTGTATGTTAGAGAAAACTATTTTGAATGGTAGGCTAAATAAAAATTGCAGAACACATTATAATATTTGATTAATTGATACATCTATTGTAGTCCTCAAGAAAATAAGTTTAGATTTATCTATGTGCAAAATGAATTCCCACTTTTGTAATAGAATATCAAAATTAATTGTGCTAGTTGTAAAACTTGACTTGAAAATCATTATTATAAATTTTATTTTATGAGCATCATACAATAGCACTAGCACATCTGTGGAACTGTGACATAGGAATGCAATCATGATTCTTCCCATTATGCAGCTCATACAGTAGTTATTACCACTAAGATGATGTAGTTATACATAATGTGTATACAAAAATGCATTTGTTGTGTTTTTCTTTGATCTTGTACAATGGTAAATGACCATTTTATTTATTCATGTTTTTACTTATTGAGTCATGAAAGCATTTCCATCCTTAAGTGATGTCCATTTTGCTTTCCTTTGTTAGTTCAATACTCCCATGATGTCCCTTATTTTCGTCCTGCTGTCCGGATGCTCATGTTTGCCTTTCATTTTCCATGTTCTCATAATGTTCCTTTTGCTCATCCTATTCTTATATCATGATAGCTCTTTACACTTTGATGACCTCCCTGTAAGCACCTCACATCCTTATCCTCATTATATCGCTATATATACCCTCCCTTACCCTGTGTTCTCACAGTCTCTTTTGTACACACTCCCCCATTCCTCCCTCACACTCCCATACACGGTAAGCGCTTCCCACTTCGTTTCCAAACACACACATGTCAACCAATGGACTGTGAACCTCCGTTTTTCCCTTGGTTTTAGAAATGGTGGTGTGCGCCTTCTTTCAGCCTCTCCTCCTTCCTTCTTTCTTCCTGTACACTTCTCATTATTCTTTCTCCCTGTTGGCCCTTTCTTTCTACACCCTCACAGCAGCGTGTGTAAACCTCCCTCTGTACTTCTCCATCCCTTCCTCCTTCCCTCCCTCCCCCTCAAGTTGGGTCCTCGACATCTATTCTTCTGCACTTCCCGACTCTCCCCTTTAGTCTGGGGGAGAGTTGCTAGTTAAGCGATGTTTATGTTGGCCCGGCGAGTGTTCCAGGCCAGGGGATGTCTGGAGGTGGTGCATGTCTGCGTTTCACCTCCGCCTCTCAGCCGCTTCCTCTCACGGTGGCCTGAGTGACTGGCCTCCTTTATGTTCCTTTATGCTCCCCCATGCATATCTTGCTCGTTTAATTCCATGTTGCAGATCGTCACTTCCTGCAACCTCGATCTCCCCCCCAGAATCCGGGTTGTCGATGAGGTCGAGTTGATTACAGTGATGCTTGTAATTATAGCCTTTTGGGGCCAGTGACTCGCCAGGTAGGGAGGACTCTTGGTTCTGTCCCTAATGATCGCACTTACCTGCACACGCCCAGCCGTTTTTCACTGGGTTGACCTTTATAACGTGGCGAATCATTACACGAAGAACGTTCAGCTTCGTTATAACGCTTTCCTGCTCCTAACTTGCATTTTCCAGCATTACGATTTGTAGGACAATTCAGTGATTATGGATGTATTTCAGTGTCGTTCTGTCGGGCCGAGAACTTGCCTCACCCTCCTCCACCTAGTGGAAATGGCCCACCTGGAGGGAGGTGCCTTAGGGGTGGGGTGCAGCTGGTTCCCGCAGTGGTGGCAGGGGCGCACTCCTTATTGGCGCTCCGCTTTAAAGGTGACGCTACCGGCCCAGCGCCCTAAATGAGGGACCCTGCCTAACCCTTACCCAGGTACACCTCCCCTCCACGCTCGTCCCTCTCCCTCCAGCAGGCGTCATTCAGGGGGTCACGTGGGCTCCTGAAGGCCAAAAGGGCGTTCAGGGAATACCAAAGATTCTTCTGCTGGTAGTGAAAACTGTTGCCAAATACATTCCTGTTGATTTGAACATCTCGTACGGAAATTTAAATGTTATACATATTGAAGGTCATTGCTCTCCT
>JAXIVD010003265.1:0-37500 GCA_036785275.1 Cancer borealis
ATTACAATATACAATCAAACCTTCCGTAACCTACTCTGAGCTACTTAAGCCAACACCGAATTCAAATCTAACCTTACCGGTAGGTTTGCAGAGAGGATATCCCAAATAATTATGGTGTGGACTCAAGGAAGGTTCCAAGGTTACACAATCATTCCACTGCACCCTTCATACTAATAAACACAAGGACATTTGGACAGCTCGAGGCATCTACTAGTGGGATAAGAAAGTCTAGTGAAGCTATTTCTTTGCTTTAAAATTGTTTTATGGCCTCCAGAGGTTCGATGCACAGGTGCACCTTTCTACGTTGTGAACGGAAGAGACAACTCAATTAAACGATATTCAAACTTCCAATTCGTGTGATGGGCAATATGGGAATACTGACATATGAGCAGTTAATATCTAGATATCATGCTGTCATTTGCTATTATTCAAATTATGTTTAAATACTCACTCCCAGGCATCAGTGCAGGCGCCAATACCGCTGAAAGTCACATTTCCCCAATAATTCAAGCTTCTCCTGGGCAGCTACTAATATCTTAAGGGGTATCTGTAACTCTGCTTTTACAAGCCTGGACCCAAAAATGACCAGGAATAAAGAAACAAGTTCAGAATGGTAAGTCGACAAAAATATTAAGTTATTGAGAACCCTATTTTTTGCAAATTATCCGAGCTTTACTAGACATGTTGAAAAAAGCGTATGACCAGATGTGATAGGAGAATGCCGTTTAAGGTTTTGGAAAGGATTGGAATGAGTGAGAAGATTGTTCAAGGATAATTAGCAACAGTATGAGAACACGAGGGGTCAAGTTTAGTATGGAGACCATGGACAAGGATGGGTGAGTAGTAAGTGAGGAGACTGAGAGAGGGTTGTTTCTCTTTCCCCTCTTACTCTTTGGATTTGTATGAGAATGAAGCGCACTTGTTTGAGGGATGAAAATGGGGAATGGACGTGTTGGTATTTCTGTATGCAGATGTGGTGGTCCTTAGTGAAAACCCCGGTAAATTAAGAGATGTTGAATGCTAGTAACATATATGGCACGGATTTTTGTTAGGTCAGTTAGGAGAAAAGCTACGTATATGGTGGCTGAAATTGGAGAGTGACTCATAGTGACAGGAACTGGATGTTAGGTGAGGTCAATAATGAGGACAAAAAAGCTATAAGTATCTGGTGGTAAATCTGCAATAACTACTGCTCGGAACAAAATCGATATAAATATGAAGTTCTAGCATAATATATCATAGTGTACTCAACACATCGTTGAAGGTTTCAGCAGTGGTCGGTTATTATATCAAATAAAGGCATAATATGAGAATCCTGAAAAATCTATGATGAAATGCCGTAACTTTTGGGTAATAAAATCTAAAAAGTTATGTAACCAAACCTAACCTAACCAAACCTAATTTAACCTAACCTAACCCAACGTAACCCTAACCATAACCTACATAACATAATCACCTAACATAACTTGAAAGATGTTTTACCATGTAAATAATAGCTCTAGCACTAGCCTGATCCTTCACAGATGTGTTGAGTACACTAGTTATAGTATGTACCACTTCATATTTAATTGATTAGCGTCCGAGGCAGTAATTATGCAGAAATACCTATAGCATGGGCAGAGCTGAGATGCAGGCTAGGCTACAGAGAATGGATTGAGAACAGATGGGCAAGAAAGCTATATGAATGAGTATGAATGAAAATTGGATGAGAGATCAATGAGTGGAAATGTGGGTGGGAGATGCTGGGAATGTTTTGTGAGAGGTATTATGAGGGCAATTATGGGGCCGGACGAGTCATTCGAGACGAACAGATGGAAGAATGGCAGAAGCAAGTTATGTATGATGTGTGAGAAAGGGTGGTGGATGAAATGGTGGACACGATGTTAGTATGCGAGAGTATGCGTATACAAGGACAAAGATGTAGGTTAGTTTGTGTTGCAGAGAGACAGGGAGTGGAAGAATGGAGATGAGAGAATGTGGTTAGTAAGCAGATGGAATAACCTGCTGGGGGCCAAGTAGTGTGTTGGAAAAAAAACAGTTGTATGGTAGAGCGTAAGTTTTTTAGAGAATGCAGGGATAACATGAATGATAGAGAATGAGACAGGGGACCCCATAGTGATGGAGGAAGTAGGATCGATTTGCTTTATCACCGTATGTGGGAGAAAAGCCGATATAAAGGCTACACCGATAGTCTAAACTGGATGACTCCTACCCTAAGTCGTCCAAGCTAATGGAAAGGACAGTCTGTTATAAACATTGCTACTACTTTTCTCCTATGTGTAAAATACACACAATCATAAAACAATATTTCCTCCCTCCAGCTAGTCAACCGGCGGGTTTATGTACCAAATATTCTTCATGTGCCATTTCATTATACGTAGATTAACGTAGACCTACAATAGACATGTATGTTATCGACACATAACTGGGACTGAGACCTCAAACAATGGCCGGGGGGAGGTTAAGCCCCCACCCAAAACCAAACCATGACTCCAGCATCATTTCAATATTAATACCCAACACTATTATTTACCTAATGGAAACATCAGTCCTACATTGGAAACTTTGGGTGGATAAATGAAGTATACTTAGGAAAACGGAGCCAAAACACCGTCTATTTATTGGGAGAGCAACCAAGACTTTCACATGCGCTGCATCAAACCTGGGAGGCCCCATCACTTGAACTTCCTCATCACAACACACCTTTCCGTCACTTTGGCACACTTACTGTTTCACTATATCCCCGGCCAGTATGTACTTGGGTGACGGACAAGGTCCTCCCGCAATGTATGTTTCATCCTCATGGTCGCTCATGATGAACAGCTGCGCAGATTTTGCGCTTCACGTGGACAGCAAGGAGTGTTACTGGCGGGAGACAGGGTGAAGGGCAGCTGCGGCAGGCAACACGCCAAGACAAGTGACGTGCGACTACCTAACCCTACTACAAATTTGGCTTAAATTGTGCTTAATTATATACATATTAAAACTTTTTTGTATCTTATCAGTTTCTAATAGAGTGCCTCAATCTATCCACTCAGACATACTCCATATGATGACATCACGACTGACTAAAATACAGTATATTTACATATAATGAGTAATAAATAATCTTTAGATTTCTCTAATTTTAAGTATTGACTTTTACCTCCTTAATTTTTGCTCAAATTAGAGTCTTTTCCCTTAGCATTTTACTAACCTCCAATTTCTCCTTCCAATTACTACCTCTTCTCTTGGCGCATACCTTACACCGAACAACTATAGGCAACTATCCCTCAACTATATAGGTATTCTCTAATTCATCATTTACAAACTTTGATATATCTTGTAGAAAAATAGTTTACCTTAATTTATTTGTCATCTAGGAATTCCTACACGCGTATAAATTTAACCCTCGGTCTCGTCTCCTTATAGGCTGCCGTTCTAAACCATTATGAAGTTGTACTCTAACAACCTATCTTCACCTATTTAGTAACAAAACTGATAACGTGTCATTATTTAACTTCTTTTTTAACTTAATGATAGCCATAAACAGATCTAACACCCTGAACCCTGAACAAGTAAAATTTCGTTGTTACCCTGAGATTATTGAAATATCCAGGTAAATTTCTCCGCTATCACTCATTGACCAACCTAATATCCATAATTCTTACTCTTTCACAACCCCATCTACAAATCACCCCACGAGCTAATAACTCCCCCTCTATTAATCTTCCTTAATTCTCCTAATTCTTAATTCATACTATAACCCTAAAATAGATCTACCTTATTGTTCATAAAATTCAAGATAACCTAGCCTTTCCCTCGATATATCTACAACCTTAATTTACCTGATTGACCATATTATACTTTGTCCACCCTAAATTAATTCAACAGCTGTATTTACTATAGTACTTCTTAAAGTCCTCTGTATTAATCTATCCAAACTTGAATTTCAACCTTGAGAACCGACTCCCTATTCATCCTAATTTCAACTCCCGTTTAAATGTAATCCCTACTGGATGTGAGTACGCCTCCTACACACAGCATATCTGCACACTCAAGACAGCATCCATTTAAACTATTACCTTCCAACTTCTTCTCTTTGGTATTCCTTTTAAGCTTCCTTGGTTCAGTTACTGTATTACTAGTCTATTACTCATTCACTTGTAATGTTTCTAGAACAAATATAGCTTCTTTGGCAACGCATGTAACATAGATTGAAGACCTTGTACTATAATTAATTTTGTCTACCGTCATAAGATTCCTAACTAAATTAAGTTAACCCATCACACCTGCCTCATCAACAAATTTTTCTGCTATTCGGTCTGTGCTGACAAAATAAACTCACGGGCAGTTTTTTCTTCTAACCTCTAATGTGGGGAAATTTAATGTAGGGAGAGACTTAGTTAATTCTTAAGAAGTCTAATATACTATTTGTCCACTTCAGCTATCGAGTAGACTCTAAGCATTACCAGAATCAGGGTTATAATTCACAGGACCAGTCTTGGAGCCTCCTTCCTGGACAAAACATTACTACAACACTACTCAGGCCGCCAGGGACCTGCACCAGTCGGCGCATCAGATTTGCTCACAGGCAGCTACACCAGAGGTGGCCGCGAATGTGATTGATGCCACCACATCGTCATTGAAATCTTGTTGGTGGAGAGAGAGAAGGAGAGAGAGAGAGAGTAGAGAGAGAGAGGAGAGAGAGAGAGAGAGATGAGAGAGAGACGAGAGAGAGAGAGATGAGAAGATGAGAGACCGAGAGAGAGAGAGAGAGTGAGAGAGAGAGAGAGCGGAGGAGAGAGAGAGAGAGAGAGAGAGAGAGAGAGAGCAGAAGAGAGAGAGAGAAGAGGGGCACGAGAGGAGTGGAGGGGGGGGGGGGGGAGAAGAGAGAGAGAGAGAGAGAAGAGAGAGAGAGAGAGAGAGGAGAGAGAGAGAGAGAGAGAGGAGAGAGAGAGGAGAGAGAGAGAGAGAGAGAGAGAGAGAGATGAGACGATAAGAAATTACTATTTCAATATATTTCTATACAGTAAGAAAATAACAATGGTAGGTTTTTCATTAACTCACTATCTTGCTAAAGCTAATGGACCGTAATCTAAATTCCCTCATTTTCAACCACAGTTGTCCTGCTAAAGTAGAAGTAAAATGTAGAATAATTAAATGTAAAATGTTTGTTCCTTTATTAAAAAATTAGATCCCCATATATAAATGAATATCCTCCTCACAAATTTAATTGGGAATGAGAACATAAACTGACAATGTATACCTATTATGCTGCTGAATACAACAACTAAAATACATTACACAATTCCTGATGAAAATGTAAAATCTTTTTCCTTTAATACAAGCAATAAATAGTATACAAGTGCTTTATTCTCACACACACATTTATAATATAATATCATATATCTATGTATTATATATATTTTATATTAATATATATATATATAAAATCTAGGTTACTTGCTGTGTGGTCCCTCTCCATTTATGCTCAGTGAAAAGTTAAGCCCACATATTTGTCTGGTTTTCATTTGTTTTACAAATAACATTTTCCTCTTAGAAAAAAGAAGTGAGGATAGTGCAGATTTTCTAAAAATATTACCAATTTTTACACTGGAAGCATTCATATTCGTCAAATATAGACCAAATATAGAAAGAATATGAAAAAAATACATAAGGTATTCCTTCGATGACTGCCCTGATCTATAGAGTATGTATGTATACATTCTCTACCATGAGTTTGGTCATCTTCACAACAAAATCACATAAGCCATCTTCTCGTGACACACACTCCACATGACACCTTATTTCTAAACTTTACACAATAGAACTTGTTTGCATGTCCCAGACAACTCTGGCCTGAAAGTAGTGGTAATGAATTGAGCATCTTCTACTCAATTCATGGATCATGTCCAGGCCAGCAGGCCCTTCATCTGCTGCTGAGCATCAAGTGCCTGAAATACAAAATGTCATTATAATAGCATGATTTCCTATAAACTTGATACAAATCAAGACAATTAGACATATACAACCATTGTGATTTGAGAAGTTTTAAGAAGACATACGTACGTTCAGTGAATCTTTAAGCTATAGGTATCTTATGGTAAGATCATTGTCATCCGCTTGCTGAGTTCACATTGAACTAAATTGCTGTGCTCTGTAACCCATTCCAGAAACACAGGAGATTTGTCTACACGTATGCCGGCTCAGTCACACAGCTGTGCTTGTCCCAGGGCTTATCTCTCATAGATAAAATATTTCTTTATCATGAAAATCTTTGCACTCAACCTCTAACCATGACCTCATGTATGTCTAGAACTTGAGCATCATGGTGGCACTACTAGGGATCCCTCCATCTATTTTGAGTACCGTATTTATGGCTTACAAGACGCACTTTTTTCCCCTAAAAAATACCATGTAAAATACTTGTGCGTCTTCCCAAGACGAATGTTGTTGTATTGGTTCGCCCGATAGGGACGTAGGATTTGTATGATGTCAATTACATTATTAAGCCACAGCCCAAATGTGGGCCATACGTCTGTTGTTTCTTTGCGCCACTGGTGGCGGTGTGGAGCCATTTCGCTCTTGATCTTGTGTCGGGTACAGGTGTGTAACCAAGGGTAACAAGTGGCTATTTCCATAGACCAGCAAGGCCTTTGGATCGTGGCTGCACTTTGGGATCGGTCTGCATTTTGGATCTGCCTGTGTTGATGTGTTGTCTCCTAGGGCTTGAAGCATAAGGTTTGCTCACCGAGCTGTCTTACGTTGTGGAAAAACGGTATATCAGTTACCACCGGCTGTCACACGTATCACAGCTGTGTGTTTGTCCTGTGAAATTATCACCCATGGGAGTATATCTTACTAACCACCAACATAGTATCGCCATAATGACAATGGATCGGTGACCGATGGATGATAGTAACATCATAACTCTTATATCGGGTGTCTGTCTGGTACCACAGCCTACGCGTCCGAGGCCAACAATCCCAACCACAACAGTTTTAGTGGTGTTGTATTTACCAACTGTATTGTAATTACCTAGTTGTACACTTGTGGTGAGTTGCTCCACTACACTTGCATGGTGAGGCTGCTGAGACAATAGATAGTTGTAACAAAAGGTATTATAGTAAATTTCTATGGATATGGTTGAAGCTGTGTATTGTGTGTGAAAGACCTTAATTTTTTTTTCCTCAAAATTTCCTCCATTATTTGTGGGTGCGTCCTGTGTCCAAGACTTCCGGACCAGTGGCAGCCTTGGTAAGCTCGTAAAAGTACTGGTAATCGTTTTCCTCTTGGGACATTAATAGCTTATGTGACTACCAGAACCCACTAGAATCTACAAGATCGGTGCTGATTCTGAGAAAGTCTACCTAAATGTCAGTTATTGGCTCTACATCTATACCAAAATACACCTCTGGTCAACAGTTATTGTCATATACATTAAATTATCTCTTTAAGCACTTAATTAAAATGGTAAGCAGATGCATAGGGGTACACTACATAAGAACTCCACAATAGTTTTGTAAATACTGAAACATCTAATTGTTGCTAGTACATTGGATCATTGGCTTAATTTTAGGAGCATCTTAACGTTCGTATTGGTATGAATCTTACTGATTATTTCTGAACTGCCAGACACACCAGAGAAGAGAAGAGAAGAGAGAGAGAGAGAGAGAGCAGAGAGACAGAGAGAGAGAGAGAGAGGAGAGAGAGAGAGAGAGATGAGAGAGAAGAGAGAGAGAGAGGAGAGAGAGAGAGAGAGAGAGCGAGAGAGAAGAGAGAAGAGAGAGAGAGGAGAGAGAGAGAGAGATAGATGAGAGAGGAGAGAGAGAGAGAGAAGAGAGAGAGGAGGCATTTGTTATATACTGATTTTTCAGTATGCTATCAAACGTGTCTCAGATTTATTCACCGACTATACCTTCACCTATTCATGTGAATATTCTCCTTCAAGAATCTTAAGAAGCTATATATAAACAAAATACTTGTATGGCTGTCTTACCTGATCAATTTCATCAAAAAGATAGAATGGAGCTGGATCACATTTCTGAATGGCAAAAATAAGAGCAAGAGCAACAAGAGACTTTTGCCCTCCTGACAGCTGGTTCATTTCCCTCATTTCAGCATTCTTCCGGTGAATGATACACGGATACCAACACCAGTGAAGTTGTCCATTGTTCCTTGCTCTTCTTGCTGGAATGTGTACATCATCTTAAATATACTAGCATTGAAGGAATTCAACAAGTGATACTTACAGGATGGATTTTGTTAGTAATATTAGCAATGATAAATAACTGAAATATTGTTAATGACCATTTACCAAAAGTAGATTTTTTTAGGCAAAAAAGAAAACTTATGTCTATAGAAAAAAATTAGTCTCCAAACCCACCTCACTTTCATCTTCATTGTCTGACTTCATGACCAATTGGGCATGTACCCTGAGGTGCTAGCTTCTTGAACACCTCACTGAAGTACTTGGATACTTGTTTAAAAGTAAATTGGATGGCTTCATACTTCCGATGTTCAGGACATTCATAAGCTCTTTTGATTTTGTCATACCTTTTGAAAATAAAAATATAAAATAAAGTACAAACAATTTGCTCAAAAGACTTTACAAGTCAAACATGCAGAATAGTTTAATTATATCAATCTTAATAAATTATATTAGATGCTGTATCAATAAGTTTGAATTAATCAAAATCACATTAAAAAAATAATAATATTGCAAACCATCCACTCACCCCTCTGTCCAACTCCTCTTTCACTCATGACCAATTTTTTCTTTTTGTTCAGAAAATGAGATGAATGTTGGTCCAATGCTTTCTTGTTTACATGTGAATACTTTTTTAGCTCCATGTTTGAAGTTTCTAATTTTTTTGAACAGTTGTTTGGTGGGAAGATCTGAAATCGAGATTATATTAGCAATTCTATCCCTCAAGGAATTATAGGTTTTATCTATCTATCTATATAACAGGCTGCTATCCCCCTAAAGGTAGTCAAGATAAGGTATGCATAAACCACACCCAGACACACACACATATACTACTCCCTAACTTAAACCCCTAAGCTCCAGAGAAGAGATGTAGCACACCCCATGCAAAAAACATGCAAATGGAGACAAGGGCGGAGGTCATACCCCAAACAGGGTCCCAGGATTTACCCTTGTCACTTCACATTAAACTCATGTCCTCTACCTCCCCACACCTGATATGAAGAAGGGTCATACCAGAAGTATGAGAGCCTACTGCAAGGGTTGTCAAGGCCGCGTCATTGCTCATATATCACCACTATTCTCAATTCACTTATATTATGCACAATCATCCTTCCTTGCTCTATAGATACTCCTCTTTCATTCAATGCTCTTATCACACCTTCCTTTCAACCTCACACCATCAGATCTTATAATTCTCTCCATCTGGTCCTCCTCCGTTCTCTCCATCTGTCCAAACCACCTCAACACACTCTGCTCTGGAGTGTTACTTCACACACAATCCTCATCTACATTACATTCAATCTACTCTTCTCTATTACTACCATAATCCATGTTTCAGCCCCATATAGTGCAATTGGCAAAGCTACTCCTTCATACAACCTTCTCTTTACATTAGTTCCCACCTCTCTAGAACTAAACACTCATTCCTCTCAACACCTCTCCTATATCATCAAGCCTAAACTTCACCTGTCTCTATTCCTCTATCTACAGAAATGTTGGATCCTAAATATTCAAAACATTCCACCTCCTCAAACAGTTCACCATTCAATGCAAAATTCATCCTTCTACCATCAATCCTGCTATTGGATTTTATTACTTTACTCTTATTCTCATTCACTCTCAAAATCCAAATTCTTCCACCAACATACACAATTTTTCCTTTGAATCCGCCACTAAAGACAAACAGTAGCCAACTTATCTTCCACTCTCTATTATCAGACTTTAAGAACCTAAGAACTCTACCCAACATTCCAGCATTAGCTTCCCTTACCACATCATCCATATAAATATTGAACAATCATGGTAACATCACAAACAGGAAACCACCCAACCCTATTTCCCCCTCACATATTCTCTACTACTCACATAGAAACTCTTCACACCTATTAGCAGTCTGCCATGAAGCCCATACAATTGTAGGACATTCCAAAAGCTACCCCTATCAATCCTGTCATATGCCTTTTCTATCTGTCTATCTATACACCAGGCTGTTATCTGCCTAAAGGGAGATAGCTAAAACAAGGCACACCAGAGTTCAGGGAGACATTACTCTCCCCTCCCCCTCTGCACATTATTCTTTAGGAGAGTATACAGAGAAGGGGCTTTCCAGACTCTTTGCTCCGTCCCTTTTCTTGTCTTTTACAAACCGCAGGGATTACTTGTCTTGGCTACCCCCTTTAAAGGAATAACAGCCCCATATATACATAGATAGATGTATAAAAAATAATCATTAATAAAGTTTACACTTACCTGATACTTATCAAAAGCATCAGAAGGCAGTGATCCAAGGTCACGAATCTTCTTAGAACAATCTTCAATTTTCTGATGAAGAAGAGTTTGTTTTGATGCCATCTTCTCCAAATCCTTGGCATCCTCTTCCATTCGTTCCATGACTTCCTTCTCTTTTGACTTGACCTTTTCAAGCTCAACCTTCAAACTCTAAAATGTAGGAATAAGAGTCGTAAGCCAACATTACTATTATATATATATATATATATATATATATATATATATATATATATATATATATATATATATATATATATATATATATATATATATATATACATATATATATATATATATATATATATATATATATATATATATATATATATATATATATATATATACATACATATACATATATATATATATATATATATATATATATATATATATATATATATATATATATATATATATATATATATATATATATATATATATATATAAAGGAAGAAGAAGCAGCAGCAAAGATTATCAAACTGTTTCAGTTCTAGGCTACCACCCTTTAGGGAGATAACAACCTGGTATAATCATAGATTACACTTTCATGAAAAAGTAATGCCAGAATGTCTTATGTCTGCAGTTAACAAGAGTATAATATATCAACATAGAATTTGAGAATACAGCAGCTTACCTTTTCTTTCTTTTGAAGTTCTGAGACTTTCTTCTCTACTTCTTTATACTGCACAGCTACCTCGTCTATCCGTGCATCTACTCGCTGGATTTCACTCTGGCTGTGATCTAACTGCCTCTTTCGGTCCTCCACAGAGATCTCTTGCAAAGCCTATAAAGTGATATATTCTAAGTTGTATGTCGGCTCAAAGGAAAAAAAAAATCAATTACAATGCAGAACTCTACATCTATGACTGTCACCATTTTTAAATGTATGGGATATTTCCATGTTAAGATCACTTAGGTAAAATTTGTGCATATGTCATCTTTTCATACCTGCATGAGTTCATCTTTTCTTCTGTGAAGATTATTTGTGAGTAGGTTTTCAAGTTTATTTTTATCAGCTTCAAGCTTCATCCGACGAGTAAAGGCTTCCTTGTTATCTTGTGTAAGGCGCCTGATGTCATCATTTAACTGGTCTACTTCATGTTGGTCCTGTAAGTAAAAATTTCCTGTGAACTAAACCACATTTAATATTCACCTTATTCCTTCCAATAATACATACATCATCAACCTGAAAGCAAAAGAAGAAATCCATCTTTCTATTCGGAAGAGAAGCGTAGCATAACATTATGGGTGAGAGCAAAGCAGGAAGTTTTCCTCTCATGTTGAACAGTGTTGCCCATCATTAGTGTATTGTGCGTATAAATTCAACCAAGTAATTGAATATTTGCATTACAACTTGTAGAAACTTACCTGAACACTTAGTGTTGCCATAAGGTCTTGATGGAGTTCTGACTCTAAGCCTTCCTTGGTGGCCATCATGGCTTCCAAACTAGCTTTCAGTTGAGTTAAGGATCTCTCCTTAGGCTGCTTGGTGCGCTCTAACCCAGACTGCTCTTCTTTCATTAATCGTATGTCAGTTTTTACCTTTTCAAACAAATTCCTGAAAAATAATTTTTATCTAGTCATCTGTGCATTAAAAATATAATATAATAAACTCATGAAATCAGAAAAAAAATTTCCCTCAGTTGTTTGGATATTCTCAGCTTTTCTTTAGTTTTGAACATTGTAATACTGTAAATATGAAGTTCATATATTGGGGGAGGGGGGGGGAGAGAGAGAGAGAGAGAAAAAAAATAAAATAAATAAATAAATAAATAAATACACCTATAATCCACAAAATTCACATTAAATTTACTTACTGTAATGGAATCTATGCCATATTCAGTAATTTTCGACTATACACCTTGATATGAAACCTCTTCCCATAAATAAACCTAATATAAAACATTATGTTATAGCTAGGTTGTGAAAAGAGCATTGAATGAAAGATAGAGGAATGTCTGTAGAAAGGATGATTATCCATACACATATACTCCTCTCACTTAACCCCATATAAAAAACACAAAACGTCAGGTCAGTCATGCAAATGGGGCCGAGGGTCTCTCTCTCTCTCTCACACTCACACACACACACAACAACATATTATATGGTAGGGATGATCATTTGTACTTTGACGAAGAATGGAGCTTTACATACTTTGCTTTACTGTTTTTTATCTCAGTTTTCTGCATTTCTGATACAATTTTATTTATTTCTTGTTCAGTATTTCTGAGTGTCTCTTGTAAATTTCTGAGCTCCGTCTCGGCAGTAGTAATCTGGTCTCGCAGTTCAGATCTGGTCTTCTGTATTTCTAATCTTGATCTTGAAGTGTTGAAATAACCTCCAGTAAGAGAACCTTTGCTGGAGACCTGAAAATTATTATTCTTATGAAATACTTTACATATACAGCATATTACATAACAGCGAAAATATAAAACAATAATAATAAACAAAATAATATAAAATATTGAATTAATAATTAAACATAAACCACAAATCTACATTTATGCTTACATGGTTTGAATGCTAACATACACTCACTCAATCTATATGTGTTACTTCACACATACTCTTCACACACCACATTTCCATCATATTCAATCTCTTCCACTCTGCTACTCCCATCTTCCCTGTTTCAACCTAATACAATATAATACCTTCCTCTCATAACCCATGCAAATGATCCAATGACACACCTGCCTTTCACAGCCCTCTCTCTTGTTTATCTTTCCATCTCTCCATGTTTGCATAACACTGCTCCCAAATACTTAAATTCTTACACTTTACTGTCCCCATTATACTTAGCACACATTTTTTTTATCTTATATATTCTAAAGATGAGTACCACTTGCTCAAACATACCTGATCTCCATCCAGTGTAACACAGTCAAGGCGGGTGGAGCGAGCTAGATGAGTGGCCACCTCCAGATTACGACAGATCAATGTCCGCCCAAAAATGTATTTCAGGGCTTTGTGATACCGCTCAGAATAGGTAAGCTTGCTCACCATAGGGATGGCATCCTGAAAATAAAGAAAAACAAATGTTCAAAATATAGTCATGCCAAAATGTTATATATATATATATATATATATATATATATATATATATATATATATATATATATATATATATATATATATATATATATATATATATATATATATATATATATATATATATATATATATATATATATATATATATATATATATATATATATATATATATATATATATATATATATATATATATATATATATATATATATATATATATATATATATATATATATATATATATATATATATAAACACACAAGAAAGAGTGCTGGGAAAGGTAGGTTTGTCAAGATCACTTGCAAAGGTGTTATGAGAGGGAGAATGTGTCCATGGAGGTAAAGAGAGGTTTAAGTAGCAGTATTTTCTTGTCAACACTAATGTATGGATCAGAGATTTGGGTATGGATTAGGGTTTGATTTTGATATGTGGTGTGACAAGATGGGAGGGAAAGAACTTTTTTTTTTCTTCCACTGACGAAACTTACATTTGTTTGTGGATAGTCGATATCCTTCACAGTGAGACGGTTGAGTGGCATGAATGTTACTTCACCAGGTAATTTTTGTTTGTTCATTTCCTTCAAGATTTGGGTACCAATCTTGTCAGATTCCACTATGTGATGGAACAACCTGAAATGAAAGCATGTTTCATAGTGACTTAATAAATTCCTATGGCATTCAACTTTTACACACACACACACACACACACACACACACACACACACACACACACACACACACACACACACACACACACACACACACACACACACACACACACACACAAAAAAAAAAAAAAAAAAAAAAAAAAAAAAAAAAAAAAAACTTACTTGTTGCCTGCAGTCACCTCCACAGCAGTATATATAGATCTCTCACATTCAAAATTTTCAATAAGGAGACCATAATATTGCTCAGCAATTTCCCCAAGATGACCACCACGTTCTCTGAATGTGTCTAGCACCTTTTGTACACTATCACGACCATTAAGAATAGGCTGAAAAAGAACATTATATTAATCAATAAGCAAACAAATAAGCAAAAATGCCTTTTCAAAAGCCAGTTCCAATTTCCTACATGATCATATTCAATCAGTTCATAAAACATTCTGGAAACATCATGAGAATAAACATATTACAACACACATTACAAAATAAACTACTCTGCTTGGCACAACCCAGCACTGTACTAACCCATACACTCTTTAGGATACTAGTTACTACTCATTCCTTATTTCCATTCAAGACTAATCTTCACAACCATCAAATTTCCTTGAAGAGTTGGGACAATACAAAGTCAGATAAGTGACTAGTTTCCCAGACCAATAATATTGAAAAGAATTTAAGGAGAATCCATAAAATAGTAATACTCTATACACTAAAAAGACGACCAGAACCTGCAATACAAATATTCAATGTGCAATTAATAATATATTTATTCTAAAAATGTCAACTTACTTTCCCTGCCATAGAGCGAAGGGATTGATCAGCTCTGGACAGTTCTTCCTTTAGGGAGCTCACATTCTGCTGAAGGTTGTTCTCTTTTCGCCAGTGCTCACTTGAACGGGGGAATCAAATCATTATGAATGTGCATCATAAATGTCTAAAAACTAAAATATATTAAGTAAACACCTATCACTTCTATTATACTATTAAGTTTTTGTTTTGAACTGGATCAACTACATTTCTTTAATCTTATCTGTTTATGAATTTGTTTTGTTTTTTAACACAACAGTTCAACGTCAATTTCAAATTGGGAGCACGAGATATACTGTATGACAATTGTACATGTTTGCAATAATTGCCTTAAAAGCTTATAAATTTTGATTATCTTATTAGTTTTGATTAAAGAAAAATGAATAATTCTAGTACTCCACAAGTTACATTGCGGCTGACAAATACTCTTCAAAATCATGCCTCTTAATATACAATAATCTACCATTAAAATAATTGCCTATAACTACTGTAGAATCAAGCAAAATCTATCTGTATACCAGGCTGACATCCCTTTAAAGGAGTATCACGGAGACAAGGAGCCTAAATACTGTACATAAAACTATATGCATTCCCTCTCTTGTGTCTTTAGGCCTCAAATGAAGGGACCAATCTTTACCAAACCAAAGTCTTGCAGCTTAAGTCAATTTCTACAGCAGGACTCTACAACAGATGGTTTACCCTTGCTGCACCAAAATACATCCTTCCACTTTCCTGCACCTAACCAAATGAATTGATCACACCAGGTATGGAACAGCCTTCGTCAAGGCTATATCTTCATTAATGCAATCATGTGTGTTCTCCATACATCTTTAATTAAGGGACTGGTCGAAAATCTTATATATTTTGCAAAAATTTAGTTGTGATGGGCACTACATTCTTACCTAGGGGCGAAGAGAATATATGTTTATGTCTGTGGGCATGGGTGTGAGTATGTGTACCTTGTCTTGGTTCTACCCCTTTAGGGGGATAACAGCCTGGTATATAGATATAGATAAAAAAAAACAATACAAAACAAAAAATAAAGAAAAAAAATAGAATTTGAGTCTGGATGTGCATGTAGTGCAAGGCACAGTCCATATCAAAAGTCATCTATCATTACATCATGCGAGAGACTACTGTATGACACTGACCATTTTCTACTCTTGACCTCATGTGTAAACATTAGTAAGTAATAGCTAAGGATTACTAGTAAAGAGCATGCAAGATTCTTCAACAAATAACACAGTTCACATGAAACAAGCTACAACTTTAAGGTAACCCAAATATAGAACAAACACAATACCACCAAATATCTATGCCAATCAACAAGGCCAAAATTACAAGAACTGTTGAAGTAACTGCATAGAACTAATCAAAATATTGTATGACATGCTCAACTTGTAATAAAGTCTTTAAATTTTGTAATGAGCATTAAACTCACCCCAATTATTAATCTGCATTAAACATAAAAAAAATTTACCACAATAATTGTATTATCACATGTGAAGGCAACTTCAAAGACAAACTGAGCCTTGAATTTGAGGTATACTTGTATGCAATTTGTTTTTCCTTTAATTTTTTATCATTCTAACCTCATTTACTTAGATAATTGGTGATAGCTACATAAGACACATTTTGAAGTGAAAAACACAAAGCACAAAACAACTAAACACAAAGCACAGGACGACTAAACAATTAAAAACATGGCCATGGAAACCTTCTCATATAAACAAGTTGATTCTTCTGTTCTTTCAAATCAAACACATGCTTTCCAGACTGCTGCATCTCTTCCCAAATCTTTTTCTGATCATTGGACTTCTATAAAAGAACAATATATCTAACAGACTGAAAAGCTAACATGATTTCATAGAAAGACCCACATCTTAATAATAAAGATGAAAACCACAAGCTGTTTAGTTTTACATTTAAAAAATAAGAGGGTCATGCAAAAAATTTGTTGCGGCTATTAAATATTCATAGATCTCGCCTATACAACACAAAGTCAATCGGGTTGTGATCTTCAGCTGAAAATAGTGAGATAGCAAAAAATGACAACAAATTTATGTTGAAGGATGAACTCACCACTGGAAAAGCTTAAATGTCTGCCATATTTCCCAAAACTCTGACAACAAATAGCTTAGTTAAGTGGATAGAATGGAAGAAAAATAAACAAACTAAAGACAAGTGAAGTATTTATGTACCTGAAAATAATAAATGTACTTAATATAGTCATTCACTGGCAAAAATCATGAGGTGAAAAACCTCAGGAGGCACCAACAGCAGCTGCCTAAGACTTGATCTAACAAGCAAAGATGAAATGTGCACACATCAATCTTTCATGGTCATTTGAGTCAGTGCACACCAAGGAATTGCAGGTTAACTTTGTTTTGCAAATATTTAAGATCCTGCATTATAATTCAACACTGATAGTATGACAATAATCAAGTCATCTTAAAAATGCACATGACAAGATTCTGTCAGAAATGACCATAAAAGGATTAATAATTATGGTAATAGTGGAAAGAATGATGAGGGAACCCATACAAATGACAAGTTTCATAGCAAAAATAAATTTGATTGTATATTTAAACATTTGCAAGCTTTAGCTGCACCTCACTTAACTGTTATTCAAAATTTCAGCCTGAGGTATTTAGTAGAAAATCATATTAATTATATTCATTATTCTAATCAATTTCCTCATCAATCTTGTGATTTAATTCAAGTTAACAGTAAATCACCACACCCAAGCACACAAAGCAAAACCAGCTTCTGATGACCCCCAGCAGTCACCAATAAAATTAATTAACCACAAGCATACATTTAGTGCATATTTTGTGAAAAGTTTTTGTAGCAATCACAGGCACGTGCTAGCATGGTGATCGAGATCAATCTTACTTCCGTTCACTCTGTAACTGGTCTTTCCTTTTCTTCATTTCATAAAAGACTTTGTTGTGCTCATCAATACTCTGTCTGTAGTTCTCTGTATCTGTAGATAACTCCTGCAATGAGCAATTTCAAAGTTTAGGATACAATGCAATAAAACTTATGGTCATTTGATTAAAATCACATCACCCTTTATATAATGAATGATCCTAAAAAATATCCTTGAAATGGAATTCATTGAATCTTGGATCAGGGCCACATCTCATGAAACAATTACAAGAAATATATTTATTAACTTGATAAAATGTTGTAACTTGTTATAAAAATGTTATTAAAGCTTTTAATTAAAATTGACACGAGTTGACATACTCTTGATATGTATAAATTATTTATGCAACAAAACCAAGAACTGTTTATATTATTAGAATGCAATAATACTCATAACATTAATAACATGCTCCCAGCAACACCTCCCCCCCCCCCCCCCCCCCAAAAAAAAAAAAAAAAAAAAAAAAAAAAAAAAAAAAAAAAAAAAAAAAAAAAAAAACCACACACCACCACCACCACCACCACACACCTTACCATATGTTATTTTTCAGCCTTTAAACATATACATTTTAACTCTCATATCACCTTCCTCTGCTTCTTTTGAGACTGCATTTCCAATATCCTCTCTATGTCTAGATCTGCAATAATCTATTTCATGCATTTCCTACCTCAACTTTTGAAACAAGTTGTGTTCTGCGCTCGCTATCACGGACAATTTCATCTTCCAGTCGTAGAATTTGATCCTGCTTGGACTTGACAGCCTTGTTGAGAGACCTGAGCAGAACAAGAGGGAAGAAGGCGGGGAGGGAAGAAGAGGGAAGAGAAGGAAGGACCAATGGCATAAATTCTTCAATGCTGCTGCTAGGGGTGTGCAATGAGGTGGATGATATGTATATGAGGATGATCGAGGTTGTAAAGACTGATGATTGATTGAAGCTAACTCCTGAATTCCTATGTAGATGCTCCAGAGAAGGAAAAGGATGGAGCCGACTTCTTAAGAGACAAAAAAAAATATATATATATATAGAATAAAAAATACAATAAATAAAGATTAATAAATAAAAAATAAAGAAATCAGGAACAAGGATGAAAAGAAGGAATATGGTAGGATTTACAAAAAAAATACAGGAGTGTGTTTAACAGGAACACTTACTCTTCTGCTAGTAAGTTGGTCTCAAAAGAAATAAGCAAACTGTGGAAATTGTGCTGCAAAGGGTTAAATTCAAAGCTGCCGTGCACAATCCAAGTTCAAAGTACACCAAGAAATCAGCCATAGCAGTATTCAATTCCCAGGGTTTCTCAAAATCTCCAACATAACCCAAAACACCAACAGACTGGAAATATAAAGCTGATAAGTTAGACATCATGCTCTACATGCCCATTAGTTTATGAAATGTGCATAAGCATACAGCATCCTTAAATTACAAAAGCATAATGTTGTACTTACACATTTAAATATTTGCAAGTGCATGAAAATCGCCCTCACCCCATCAAAAAGGCATTCAGCAACAAACACAAAACTTTCATACACTTACCTTGTGCATAGTGATAGGTTCCAAAATGACTTAAGTGGGCCAACTATTATTTACACAAGCCACTTCTATCGATACATTTGAGACTATTGCTTGTAATGGTTTCCATAAATACTCCCAAGATTTGTCATATATATATATATATATATATATATATATATATATATATATATATATATATATATATATATATATATATATATATATATATATATATATGCTGACTTGTAAATAAGTGCTGACCCAATTTTTCTCTTAAAACAAAACATCTTAAAACAGGACACCAATCCCTGGGCCCTAAATGTGAGGATAAAGGAAGCCATGCAGTGTAGACCAATAACATAGTTCTGTATCTCTTTCTCCTGACATTACTTTGGGGGGAAAATACCAACCTGTAAGAGTTTCTCTAATTCTTTGTTCCGATCCCCATCTCGATTTATCTCCTCATCAAGGCGTCTGATTTGGTCCTTTTTTTCACCCATCGCGCGTTCTATCGATCTGCAACAGGGAAGAAGAAAGGGACTAGAAATACACTGCCTCTTGTATGGGCCTTGCATCTCTTTCTCTCTGGCACCAAACCCCAATTACAGGGGAGGGCGAGAACTTTGCTCTCTCAAGTAGTTCATGGAAAATCTTTGTACGGATGAACGCATGTATGAACGCTTAAGTCCCTTTCTCCAACCCTTTCAGACCATGGGCGCACATTCTTATAATTCGATTAAAAACTAATTTTCAAAACTACCTATTGGGGGTAAGGATGCGTTTTTCTGACTAACCTTTGTTTGAGCCTTGAACAGTACTTCATTAAAAAACAATTAAAATTCCAAAAGGGTGAAGAACCCATTTGGAGTTCATTTAGCAGCTGTCAACTCCATCACAGCAACCAATTCCTTTTGCCTTTTAGTGCTCTGTCCATCAATGATGCCTCTGGATTCCTACCACTTCAATTTAGTATGGAATACTATGTGTGGCAAAGACAGAAGACAAAGCAGATATTTCATTGACACAATTGTGGGCCTGATGCGTGTACCCGTCAACTGAGCAATAGAGTACCAGAATAACAGTGACCTCTTGACAGTTGTGGTGCCTTTATATTCAATGAACAACTATCAATGATTAGGCTAATCAGAGATCAACAGACCATTCTGTCGTATCCATCAAGGTTCTGCAAGGCGATAAAGCACACAACAACGAAGACCCCCAAAAGGTTGTTTTCTTTGACCTCTGAACTGGATGCAACATAATCTAATTAATATTTTACAAAGAAATAACTGATCCCTTACTTTTCCTATCTGTTGCTGAAAGGGCTGAAAAATTGGGGAATGGACAAAGCACAAGCCCACAAGACAAGGACATAACAAGTACATGGCAAGTCAAATCCATTCTGAATACCTAAGAGGAGAGAAGCAATGAAGCACATGCAAGAAATCATGCAAACAAAGCAAGCAAAAGGATTTACTACTTATCTACTTAAAAACTAAAATTAAGGCATGTATATGAAATCGAAACATCTTACCTGATCAGTGATAATGATCACAGAGGTGAATCTGGCTGGTCTTCCTATGATAAAACCTTAATACTAACTAAGGCCATAATTTAATCTATTTAAGGTTGTTGATTTCCTAGATTGATTTAATTTAACAAGTGTTCAACAAACGTGTGTGTGTGTATATATATATATATATATATATATATATATATATATATATATATATATATATATATATATACATACACATACACACACATATATATACTACTTAACAAATAAATATAGTATTTGTCTGATATTTGGATCTCCTTTATTATAACATGAAAAATCAGTTTAAAACTGCTAATACTACCCTATTTCACCACGAATTTGCTATTTATCTACATTACCATATGATTCATGAAATACTCTTGAAACATGATACAGCTGTTCCAGTTATATTATATTACAAAACAAAAACCTACACTATATGCACTAAGTACCATAACCTGAAAACAATACATTTGGATGGTTGCTAGTACCAATGGTAATTATCATGTAATTACAAAAATGTCAGCGATTAAATTTTAATACTAATGCAATACATCTTTATTATACATGTGCAATCCAGTTATGCACAATATGGCACATCAATACCTACCCATGCAACATTACATTCAAATTTTACAATCAAGTTTTGCAAAATATCAAGCACTTCATATCAGCTCAAAGTACACATCACAATGGTTGTATGGATTCCCACTCTTTTAAAGATTCCTAAATATACAGTCAACTTCCACCAAATGTCTCCTTATCTTTCAACATTGTTATTGTAATTGTAGTTGTAATGTGGAGAAGGAAATGTGCCAGGCAACAAAGGCCATATGGCACTATTGGGATAGCAGGGTTAGGTGTTACTAGTAGTAAATATTAGTGAGCAAAATAATAAATAAAACATCCCAGTTTGCCTATGTTACTCTACATAATATACATCACATACATGTAACATTAATTTAATATAAACTTGTATTTGATTGATGATATCAATTGTGTGAAGTCTTTCAAATGCAATATGAAATTGATTTTGAGATTTATTTATAATTTCTACACTGGTTATTCCATTGCTCCAGTTATCTCTTCTATCATTATATTACTGTAGTCCTCTTTCCAATACTGCTTCTGCACTTACTGTTTCCAATAAATAAATAAAATAAAGAAATTTAAAAAAATCCATCTATCTATATACCTAGCTTATATCCCCATAAAAAGAGGGTAGCCAAGACAAGGCAATTAGGGTTCAGAAAGGATTTACTCTCCCTTCTCCCTCTGTGACTTGTCTTTTTGTAGCAGATAATACATGGGAAGGGGTTTCCAGACCCCTCCCTCCGTCCATTTTGGTCACCTTTTATGAGCCGCAGGGAATACGTTGGTAGTGTTCTTGCAACCCCTACCACAGAGAAAACGACAAAAATAATACCAATAATAATCTATCTATCTATATACCTCACTTATATCCCCATTAAAAGGAGGTAGTCAAGACAAGGAATTAAGGGTCCAGAGAGACTTTACTCTCCCCTTCCCCTTTGCACTCAATCTTTTCTTAGGAGAGAATACAGAGGAGGGGCTTTGCAGATCCACGCTTCATGGCTCTGAGTTGCTGGTAGTGCCATTCTTGCAACCCCTTTCACAGGGCTAAATAATAATAATAATAGTGATCATTTGCCTATAATATACCTAGCTGATATCACCGTAACTAAGAAGTAACCAAGACAAGATGTTTACATAAGATTTGGGAGTTTTATCTCCCTTTTTCCTCTACTCCTTGTCTCCTAGTAGGAAAAAGCAATACAGTGTGAGTAATAAAAATGACCTATCTCTATCTTAAAACTGTTGTGGGATATGCAGAATACTACCAACATATTATCTGCAGGTCATAAAAGGTATTCTTTTCTATCAAAAGACAGACATACACAAACTGCCTTTTCTTGGCTACCCCTAGTTTAAGGGAGATATATGACAGGTATATAGATTTATCTATCTATATAACCAACTTATATTTGCCTTAAGGTGGGTTAGCAAGAAAAGGTATCTACATAAATGTATTCCCTCATATCTTTGCCCCTAAGATTCTTGGGGAGAAGGGCATCAACATACTATTTAGGGAGAATTTAAGAAAGAATCATTAGGCAGGTTAAGACGGTTTCCAATCTCCTGTTATGATGATAAAGTTTGTACCATGGTGAGATAGATAACCATGACTGAGTTTATCATAGGAAATTTCGGACCAGTGTAGTTCTAATCTTATTCATACGAAAGAGGACACCAATGAACATAAATCTGAAATAGGATGGCAACCATAGATTGCAGAACAGGTTATCCAATAATAAATTTGAAGAAGTGCCTACATAACTGCACAATTGACTTTTCTTAACACAGGTAAAAGAGTCATTTTGTAATACCACAATGGGATGGGAGATATTCAATATTGGGCACTGAGGAAGTCTGAGAATATAGTAAAGGATGAGGGGAAGAATGTGGATTCAGTGATACTGCTGATTTTAATTTCTCTAACTATTAAACTTTTGTCTACTGTATGAAAATAGCATTCTCATATCCTGCAAGAAATCCCATTCTCACAAACCTCTTCATTATAAAGTGTCAAACCAAAGCAGCCTAATTAGTGACAACACTGGTTCCCCCAACTACCACAGGAGTATAATATATGCTTAACATAAATCAAAGAATATACTAGCAATGATAACTTGTAAAAATAAGATGCTGTAAACATGTACACAACTTGCAGACAGCTTTACAAGCACTATGTACTACCTCCTGCAGTGAATAGTAACCAAAAAATATATTACCAAGTTAGTTACTTTTAATTACTTCCCCAATATATATCAAGTTGATTAAACAAGATTATATTCTTAGTGGTGGCTGGTCCTTTCCAGAGGTGAGGGTCAATATCTTCTAACAGATCATGTCATCTTTTGTATTCTTTCTTCTTTATTTTTATCCAAGGGTGATGTGGGCTGGGATCCCACTCACACTCGTCCATGTCTCCTATTCTCGAATTGGTGATAGGATTCAGATGCAATATTGATTTGTCTTACAGGAGCCTGGGTTTGAGTGGCGTCTGGAACTGAGCTTAAGTTAACTGTGCAGAGCACTCAAGAGCTGTCTCAATGATGAAGTAATCTAGTCTGCAGTCTCTCACAGATGTGCATCCCCATGATGTCCCCACTTGACATAAATCCCTAGGTTGCCTGGGCATCTCTGAAGCCTGTTGAGTGATATCTTTGGTATAAATACGTCGGCCCCATACTCATGAGGCGCTTAAATGTAAGCAGCCGTGGTGAGGTGACCACTAGTGTGACAATCACTGGCTCAGCCCAAATAGCCATTGAACAGTAGTTGCTAGTATAGCCATTACACAAATCCTTGTCATCTGGGCTGCTGTGGTCACTATCGTCTCAATGTTTCCAAGGTGTCATATTGTGAGGTAGTAAACGGAACTCTACCACCGTCACCCAGATAGGGATATATGGTGTCAGGTAAGTTTTTCTTCCATTCAAATTACAACACTGAACATCACAAAAAAAAAAAAAAATTGTCATGTAAGGTAAACATTACAGCATCCATATGATTTAAAAGAAAAAAGAAAAACAGGTACATTCCCTACATTCTTTCCATGTGTCCAAACCACTTCAACACACACTGTTCTAATCAACCAGCCAACTCTCGTAACACCAGTCCTACTTCACACCTCATTTCTCACTTGGTTGATATGCATTACTCCATAAATACTCCTCAAATAACTCATCTCCAATACATTGAATCTCTTCTTCTCTGCTACTACCATACTCCATGTTTCAGCACCATTTAGTACAGTGCGCAAAGCCAATCCTTCATTCAACCTTCCCTTTACATTCATCCTCGTTGCTTTACAACTAAACACTTTCATTCCTCCCAATATCTTTCCTACATCAACGATTCTAGACCTCTTTATAATAAATAATAATTAATATTCTATTGCAATCTGTTATTACAAATAATCATATAAATAGTGAAACAGGTAAACCATGTTGTGTGATGAAAATAAATTGCTCATCCTGATGACATCATTGCTTTAAATGTTAAATTACGTTAATTTGAGTCAGCCTTTGTTAGCTGAGTTACACAGTCCAGAGTATCTTGTCTGTCAATACCTTTGTTTTCTCCTATATCCTTCTAGTAGACCTCCTCCCATGTGTTCATTGCTTTATTCACCAGCACTCTACCTTCCACTTCCAAAATTTAACACAACCTTAGACAATATTATTATTAAGTTTCACAAAAACAGTAAGGGATGTGGAACAAATAAGGGGAAAATAACCCCTGAATGCTCCTCCCTACAGTATGAGGCTCATTAAAAGTCTGATACTGCACAATGACTGTTCTTAATAATATTTAGACAAAATAACAACCACACAAACTTACAAACTTCTATAATTGTGATCATAGACATCAAAATTAAATAGCAAATATATATTTTCAAAATAATTCATGGTAAAGGAGATCCACTGTTAAAAGGCCATTAATGAACAATTTCCAGTAAACAGTATCCTCAAAACTACAAAATATTACTACAGCATAAAATTGCACTTACCTACTGACTGTAATAAATGTGATGCTGTTAGTGAAGATAGTGCCTGCAGAATATATAAACAAAAGTTCTTTTTGCTTGGTAGCTACAAACTAACAAGGTGATGAATATTCAAGTGACTTTTTCTTCATAAATGACGTCTGAAATTTTAAATTACTTCTGCCACAGTACATGCAATTACATAACAAAATGCAAGTAAATACAGTTTGTATGAACATGATGGCATTGTGATATCACTGCCTTTGAAAAACAAGCAAAAAGATACCTATACATGCATTATGGCATGCAAATAGTTAATTCCAGATTTGGGGAATGCTACGGTATTAGAGGTAATGTTATGGATACTCAGAAATTATAGTTAGACTCAGAAATACAACAGAGCAATAGAAACTACAGAGAATAGAAACTTAATTAGAACTTAAATAATGATGATGAATGCAATTAACACTTAACATCAAACAAAAATTATGATGATTGCATGTCACATTAAGTTGTTCAAATACTTGTGAATGTAAATATCTGTATAGAAATATTTTTTTCTAAAGTGAGTGAGTGAGTGAATATGTGTGTGTGTGTGTGTGTTTCTTCACAATGTTTACAATTATAAATCTCCTACTTTAGCATATATTCACTCTGCTCTAAAGTATTTTCTATTTAATTCAAGAAATAGTCATGATGGTAAAATAACTTGTAAAATTAAGCACAATGAAAATAATCTTGGAGAACATGACTTTGTTCACTAGTCGTCCTCACACTGACCATCTAGTCTCACACTGCTGTACTCTTACATTCATCTTCTACTAAGTTCAAATTGCAAATTAAATATATCATTCCTATAAAGCAATCATACTGTATAAGAATTGCAACACATTGTCAATTTCCCTAATGCTGGTTAGTGATTCTTTTGTCCCTTACTTTAGTGTTCTTGAATGCAATGTAGTGCTTTAGTGCCACACCTTATAAAGAACTTCAAACAAGTTCCAATGTGTTATTTATGTTCTTGTGGAAAAGCACGTAATCTATTAAGCAAATCTTCACTGGAAATTAACATTACTACCAGTAAGGACTTTTGGTTAGATACCGAAAGGTGAAGTGCACTGGACTCAAATGAAAATGTAGCCTTTATCAAACACATAACTATTCATCCCTACAACATGCCTGTTTTATCCTTCAAGGTGTGGCATAGACCATTTCTGGTCTCTTAAAGGAAGTATATGACACACAAATACAGACACCTACTCAGTCACGCATACAGGATAGGATATGATTCCCAGCCTACTGCTCTTGCCAGGATTGCAAAGTCTTAACCCCTTGGCTTATTCACATGAACAAGAGTTACAGCGATTAAGAAGGCGAACCCATTTTGTCTCCACCCAACATGTGATTCAAACCCATGATATCTCAGTTGTGAGCTGAGCGTGGTGCCACAATACCACATATAACATACCATGAACTAAACCCTACCTATACCACTACCAACTGCTAAATGCATACTAAATTCTACCAGAAAATTGATCAAACATTAATGATCAAAGTTACATATTTCTAAGAACATGTTCATTGTGCTTGAGACCATTACATAACATTTTCATTACTTTACTATTACACAAATGCATTTTTTTCTCCATCTATTAAATCTATATATGTATTTCAGTTATTTCCATCATAAGCTATTTTCTATGTAAACTATTCAGTCTAAAGTATAAAACTACTTGCAACCAAAGCCCTATGTATTGGCTGAAACCTAAAAAGCATGGAAATGCAAAATTAACTTAATCAAGTCAAGCAATAATACAAATATATGAATGAACATTATTTCTACTCATATCCACATACACTCAGAGCACACACACACAACTTTCACATTTAATTTCCTTCCTACATAACAAGCGATGTGAAGAAAAAGAAAATGTAAACCATCAGGCAAATAGCAAGATAATCATATTAGAGGTGACATTCTACAAAATGTTATAGTGACTCAAATGGAAAGAATCCTTTGTCGCCAAAATGTTCAAGACTTCATTTCTGTGCTATTTCAATGTCATTCATGTCACAACTCAATTTAATCTTTATCTCATCAACATTTTTCTGACCAAACTTTATGCTACACTCTCTTAAAAAGATTTCTACTGTATATACGTATCTATATACCAGTTGTCCACCTAGTCAAAGGCACAAGCACGCACACACACACACACATATATATATATATATATATATATATATATATATATATATATATATATATATATATATATATATATATATATATATAAACATAATTATATATATATAAATATATATATATTTATATTTATATATATATATATATATATATATATATATATATAAATAAATAAATAAATAAATAAATAAATATATATATATATATATATATATATATATATATATATTATATTATATAAGAATCAATACAAAAAGGTAAAGGAAAAAAATATATACATAAATCATAGGAGCACATTAGTCTAGTTTTAATACAGCAGATAACTGAGATAAAATTAATCAATGACAAAATGCTCAAATAAAACATAAATAAGCAAAATGTCTAATGCTAGCTTTTATTCAGAATAAGTGAAACATACCTTAACTCCTTTTGGATCCATTGATCACGCTGCTCTTTGGAGGTGAACTGACTGCCTCGACCCTGCTTGGCATACAACTCTTTCCGCTTCTGATCCTTCAAGGACAGCCTAAAAGGAGGTGATTCATATGTAAAGACTCTATTCAATTACATATGCAAGGAAGAATCCCCCTAATGAGGATGAGCAAGGTTCTGTGATGCTTGTCAATTTTGTATGTGAATATGACTGAAGGACCTATCAGGGAGCACCAACTCATGTTGTAAGGTTAGATATTGTTAAATTCTAAATACCTTGTATATTCATGACTTCTAAAAGCCAGAAAGCTCCAAATGTACAGTTCTTAATATAGGGTGCCTTACACTATTAATTTTTAATTGCAATTTGAATTCAATACCATTTCTAGGTTAGTAGTCATCAATGGTTTGCTTCCTAGTTTGAACAGGTGTCTCTTTTCTGCATCATACCCTAACTAGCTGGATAGATGAGCACTTGCCAGGGCCATGAACACAAAAAACAGAACCACATGCATGATAATTTTCTTTTACTACTGCCTCTATTTCTTATTATTGATTCCTATTATCCTTCAATCACAGAAATCCTAATTTTGAAAGACATGTTGACAGATAAACCTACTCATGCTGAGCTTCCTCCTCTCTTGCTTTATTTTCTTCATACTTTGGCCTGATGGCCTCCAGTTCTGCTTCTTTTTGTGATATGGTGGCTCGCAACTTTTGGAGCTCTTTCTCTGCCCTTTCTTTGGACTTGTTGTCACCTTGAACCTCATCTGCTAGATCCTTAATAGTAAACTCTAGTTTGGTCTTTTCTTTTAAAAGCTGCTGCTGCTCCATGTTAAATGTGTCCCTTTCTTCTTTGACCTGGAAATTTGCAATTGTCAGACCATCTTTAAGTAAATAGTTACAGTAAACATCCTTTTACTTATAACTGCAGACACAAATAATTTTCTTTTATAGGTAACTGATAGCAAATTTATAATTCCTTATTAACATTTCCAACTATAAGAATTAAAAAATAAATATACATATACATAAATAAAAAAAAAAAATAAAAAATATACATAATAAATAAATAAATATATACATAAATAAATAAATAAATATATATATATATATATACATAAATAAATAAATAAATAAATAAATAAATAAATATATATATATATATATATATATATATATATATATATATATATATATATATACATAAATAAATAAATATACATAATAAATTAATACATTAATAAATAAATAAATAAATATACATACACATAAATAAATAAATAAATAAATAAATATATATATATATATATATATATATATATATATATATATATATATATATATATATATATATATATATATATATATATATATTTATCACTTCATACTTACTTGTGACAATTTGGACTTTATATCTTTCATTTCTTTGGACTGTGTTTTGATTAATTCTTGAGCTTTTTGAAGTTGTTGTCTGCACTGCTCCTGCTCAGCACCTGAGTTTTTGCGCTGGCCCTCCATCTATATAAAATAAACAATACAATCCATGGTTATTACTTCTGTAGTACGGGGGTTGCAAGAACACTACTACCGTATTCCCTGCAGCTTGTAAAAGGCGAACAAAAGGGACAGTGTGTGTGGTCTGGCTTTCCAGATCCCTCACTCATTCCGTCCACTTTTGTTGCCTTTTCAAATCACAGAGAATACAGTGGTAATATTCTCTTGCAGTCCTCACCATGGTGATGTAAAAATTGTCAAGAAGCTCCTTCTCCTGGTGAATATATTAACTCAACAAAAAATACTTTTCACCTCCCCACAGTATACAGCAAGAAATGGCTAATAATGATAGAAAAATGTATCGTGTAATAAAGACTTACTTCATCCAGCTTTTTTCTGGTATCCTTAAGTTCACGATCATGAATGGTGTACTCAAGTGATCTGCGCATTTTGTCATACTTTTGGTATTCCTTCAGCTCTTCTTTCTCCTCCTCCAAAGTCTTCAATCTGTCTTCAATTGTCCGAAGGAATTCTTCAATCTTTTCCCTTTTGCTCTGTGTTTCTGTGAGTAAATTATGATTACTTAAAATCTAAGAATGCAATACTGTAATAAAGAATGTTTACATTAACTATTAATTGATTTCAACACAAACAATAAAAATCAGATGTAGATTTGATAAATAAGCTAACAGAAATGTGAAAAATAATTTTGATATGGAAACAAAATTCAGCTCGTATTTAGATGAAATGCTCTTGCAAAGTTTTGAATAAAAACATTTTCATTAATTTTTAACTAAATAATGTGGGAAAGGAGACCCAGTTCCAGGCCTGAATGGTATGAATGCTTCCATGTTTGATATCAATAGGTTATCTTTAATATTTATCCTTTTAACTTGTAGTTTCAAGTTCTGGACCTGTAACAATCTTGGTCAAAATGATGATTGATGCAAATGAAATATAGATTGACTCACCTTTAAGAATTATTTTGGACTCTTCTCTCCTCTCATCATATACTCTAGTTCCTGCCACTTCCCTTAGCAACTTCAGCCTCTGTGAATCAGGTGCTGTGGCCATCTGGTTGATTTTTCCCTGTACAAAAAGATATAAGCTTCCTATATACTGTGATTATATATATAAAACAGAAAAAATATATGAAAAACTTTGGTAATTACCTTTCCATGATTTTAACTTCATTATTTTTCCAGACAATATACATTTCAGTTCCTTTCCTCTTCCTTTACCAATACTGTAACGTTACGCTCACACATGGTGATTTCAAATCCCATGCATCCATACAGTTTTGTAGTTTCTCATGTCGTCAAGCTTTACTGTGTGTGCTGGACTGTCCATAGACATCAAATTATTAATGTTTCCTGGGTTTTCAATCTATAATGCTATCTTAGCACTTACCAACATCCTGAATTTGACTTTCTACAGTACTCTACCACATACACATTGTATTGTAAAGCAAATATGATGTACCACAAAACCATGCATAGCTCTAGTCTTCATACTTAAGGACTTATGGATTCGTAATAATAATTTACTCCCATAATTGGCACTATGCAACATTATACTTCAGTCCTTTAGTGTTAACCTTGTCAAATGGTATATAAATACCATAAATTGTTTGCTATCCTTCCTACATATCTATTTATCTATATACCAGGTTGTTTTCCCCTAAACTGCGGTAGCCAAGACAAGGCAAGCATGCACACACCCATCCACATGTCTACTCTGCATCATGAAACTTCATCTCATTAACACATCCTTACAAACTTGTTGGATCAAAAATCATACCAGCTACCATCTGTTGGACCTCATCTTTAATGTATACTTATCATATATATTTATGTACTCAGGCATTCCATTCCCTAGACAGAAGTGACACATACCTGTTTTACAATGTAGTATGGATTGGACCTAGAAAATCCAGCTGACTCGAGCAAATTCATGACATCTAATTTGGTTACAGCTTTTCTGTTAAGAAAATACTGGTCTTTTTTGGCACCAATAACTCTTCGCAGGCACACTTCATTTTTGTCAATCTGTGAAAATATACAGTTAGTAAAGTTGTAAATGAAAAAAGAAATCCACAAAACCATAAAAATATACTGGAACCAAGATCCCTGGACCATTTGATCATCTAATCCTCATTCGTTAAAATACAACATGTATATGACGCAAAATACACTAATAAGTATATTAGTAAATAATATATTTTTGTTTGTGAGTATACAGAGGAGGGGCTTTCCAGACCCCCTCGCTCCGTCACTTTTTACGAACCACAGGATATATATATATATATATATATATATATATATATATATATATATATATATATATATATATATATATATATACACACACACACGTGTAAATATCCAACATACCGGTATCCTGCCATCTGCATTATCGAAGATTATCTCCACGAACGCAGATATGACGCGTGGGCCCGTACCCTCATGGAGTAGGGCCTGCCGCTGCTCTGCCCTGAGGTGATTGAATTCATCACTGAGGACAAACTGAATAGCTGAAAGGCACCAAAGAAATAAAATCAATTTACCAGAATACAATGAACACTTTATGTATGTATGTGTACATATATACTAAATGTGTGTGTGTGTGTGTGTGTGTGTGCTATTCACCATGGTCTAAAGGATCACCCACTGGACTTGTTATCGTCAGCCATCACCCTCCCCGAAAGAGGTCATAGCTCATAGAGATGAATCTACAGGTAAGGCTGAGATCTGTCACACATCATACACACTCATGACACAGTAACTCCTCCGTCAGGGAAAAATTTTGAGTGACATGAGCAGGATTCGAACCCACGCCTTGCCAGGAGACAAAAAAAGACAAAAATAAACTTTGTCCCACACTTTTTAGCATAATATTTTCTTTCTTATTTGCAAAACCTGCTAAGCATAAACTGATGTCCACATTGATACGGATTAAAAAACAGATATTGGCAATGACAATCAAACATGTTAAAATAGACCTAATAAGAAAACAAAATAATATAGCTTACCGTAGAAGAAGTTGCTTTTGCCGGACCCATTTCGACCAACTGTTGAATAACACAATCATTAGTTACTGGCAGATCAACGTATGTGAAACTTAACCAAATATAAACTATGCAATAAAATACCATCCCACCCCTATGATAAACATGACTTTAACAAGGTAATTAGGATACACACAATAAAATACATACCAACTACATTGTGACGTGGATCAAAAGGATCTATAACCGTCTGTTCACGGTAACTCTTGAAACCTTGGATAATAATCTGAAATGCAAAAAGATTCTTGGTTTTAGAGAGAGAGAGAGAGAGAGAGAGAGAGAGAGAGAGAGAGAGAGAGAGAGAGAGAGAGAGAGAGAGAGAGAGAGAGAGGCAGCAGGTGTAAAATGCATGAATGTGCAGAAAGGAAGTAAAGATGACAATATACCATATTAAGTGTGGTAAGGCTGCAGATCTAGATTGAATAAATAGAAATGTTAAAATATGGAGAAACAGTGGGAGAATGGATATACATGATGTGACCCTCTTGCTGGGTGAGATTAGGTTAGTGCACAGAATTAAGTTGTATCACCTGTACACAGGAAATTCGTATGGAATATTAAGCAAATCTTCACATATGTGTTAAGGACAGTAAGTATCATAATAATACATAGAGCGGTAATTCTGGAGAATAAGTCCGTCACCCCGATTCCCCTCCCTCCCCCCCCCATCCCCTCCAACAAGCTTGGGGGAGCCTGGGGAATCGGGGGTTTTGGGGGGGGGAGACATATGGGAGTGATATATGGCCTTTGAAAAATCTACGGGAATTTCCCTACATTTTGGGAAATTTCCCCAGATTTAACCTAAATTACCCTAACCAATCCTAACCGGGGGGGCTGCGCCCCCCCTGTAACACTGTTTCAACCTAACCTAACCTAACCAATCCTAACCGGGAGGGCTGCGCCCCCCCCTGGACCCCCCCCGCTGACACTTGTAACCTAACCTAACCTAACCTATTTATTGGTTGAATTGCAAATTTACCAAGTCTAATTTCATAACTCACAATACCTTAAACGAGAGCATGAAGTTCCTGGCTGTGGGGTCATCCTCTACTATTCCTCCAAGGAGCCATACAGTGGGGACACTGAACAGCTGCTGGTAGGACGCCGTGCTCCCTCAGAAAGTCGTACACCAAATCGTTTTTTGAATGAAATTTTGCGATTATTTGCCAATAATCCAATTCACAACATTGACAAGTAACTTCAACGGTAGCCATGATACAACTGAGCAGAAAAATGTCACCTGACCTGTTGTGCCACGCCTACTATTACATATAGCAAGCTGTGATTGGCGCAGCTGGTGCTGGCAATTGGTGGTGGCACGTCATTGGACAGAGGAAATATAGACAATATAATAATCCTCTAGCAACAGAACCCAATCCCATGCTTGAAACCAAAGCCATTACCCACAAATCACAGTCATAAACAAAAGAAAATCAGATGTGTTTACTTTACACAAGGAGGGAGCTTGCTGGACTTAGAAACTGGTGAGGATCGCCACACTTTCGAGTGCTATTACGGCCACACTAGAAGTGAGCACCTCATTTTGTTTACGTTTCTGGAACCACTACCGAGTCTTCTAACTGATATGTCAGCTTCGTGCTTGTACGCGACACGGACCTATTCTCCAGTTTTACCCATAGAGCCAACATTTTGGTTAGCTCAGCGTGGAGTTCATGTGTTTGAACTCAGGTAACTTGTTCCTGATGCTTTCACAGTTAGTTTGAATACAAGTCAGAGTGCATTCTTCTCTAGGCTGCTCAATGTTACCATTCCTTACACTATGCATAATTTTAACAGAATTTTCCTTAATTTTAGTGATCTCACGTTCTTTTGGTAAATTAATAAGGTAATTTCCCTTTGTAAAACTAATGAGATCATCTTCCTTTGGCAAATTAATAAGATGTAAAAATCTTATATAACCGAACCTAACCATAACAGCCGTAACCTAACCTAACAATCTTAACCTAACCATAACTTAACATAACCTAACCAACTTAACATAACTTCAAAGATGTTTTGCGAGGTAAATAATGGTGACCCCCACCTAAAACTTTCACAGATGTGTTGAGTACACCATGTATAGTATGTAGGGACGGAGAGAAAAAGAAAGGCAGGTCTTATTCTGCATTTTAACCAAGTTTTTTTAAAATATATTATTACCCGAGTTAGGCACGTGCCGTATCTATAAGAGAGCACTTTCAGGTACGGCTGCCGTACCTGTAAAGCACTGCCTACAAACTTACCTATGACATTTCTGAACGCATGTCCTGATCACAATCGCCTTTAAGTTATAATTATGACTGGCAACATCCTGGTGTGGACACTAATACAAGGGACTTCAAATTTACACGTAATACCCTTTATATTTAATAGCCTGATTCTCCCAGAACTTATAACGTCTCTTTCCAAATGCATTTACACAAATAGCGTACACGCCACTGCTGGGATGACTATTCCACACATCGATCTTTGCTGTCGGAATTTGGACCTGCATCTTGATTAAGTTCACATCAACCCGCTCACCACCACATAATGCATTACACCCAGGGCCCAGTCCCATTATCATGTACCAGGCAGAACAGTGGACACTAGTTAAGTATTCAGAGTCCCTATCTCCTTCATAATATACACAATACAGCCCTCCTTTGTCTCTTTCCCACCAGTAAATGGTTAGTCAGTCCCGCCAAGAACGCCAACAAGAACACCAACATACCACCAATGTACTTTAACCGAAAAATATGCATGTACTTACTTGTCTAATATACATGGTGAGTCTCCTCCTTCCTAGACACCATAATTTCACACAAGAAAATCATACTATTGCTTCCATTACGTATTTGAAGGTATTTCTAGTGCCAGCGGGAATAACCGCGTCTCAGAGCGAAAATGGCGGTAAGAAAGTATAGATGAAATACTTTTTATGATGACTGAAGCGCAGTGGAGGAAACTAAACAAATAAGCATCGCAAATCTTGCACTTAGTTGACAATAATATTGATCGAGTATTATATTAAGGCTATGGAATACTTCATTTTCCATTATATTACAACCATACAGATCTTATGAATCAATAGCGTTTACCGCTTATATGCCTTTGTTGTTTATTGATTATTTCTTGATCATTTATTTTGCAGAAAACTATGTACAAAGGCTGACAATATCAACGAAAACAAGGCATTAGCTCTTTTATCAAATAAAATTTTTTAAAATTGCAATAATTTTTAATGCAATAAAAATTTCACCTTTTCTTAACTTGAAATAACTTCTTCCTTACGATCTTCATATTGATGGGTTTACTTAGCTCAAAGCAATATGTGATAGTTGTGAGGAAGTCACACTACTTATGCGCTACACCTAAGGCAATGTAACCATTGGCATCAATAAACAGGCAAAGGAATTGCTTTTAGTAGATAAATTGCCCTTATACAGTATTTCTATGTTCAAACTTCAAATCATGTTCAGCCTCAGTCCACTGCAGGACAAGGACATCCCTCAATTTTCACTGATGTATGACGATCACTGTCTATTCTTGACCAACCCAGCAGAACTTCATATATCATCACTATTCAATTAGCTGTCTACCCTGCCATCTCTTAATATCCTTATGTTCTGATTCTATTACTTAAACTGTCCATCTATTAACTGGACATGAAATGGTGAGCCCATGTCCACTTCGAATTTTAGACAAGATGTCTCCAACTTTGGTCTCTAATCCATGATGGTCTTCCTATCCATGTTATGCTAACCATTATTCTCTTCATTCCCCCTTTGGCACATGCTAGTTATAAGACAAACTCAAGTTTCCAACCAATTTGTTAGAACTGGTAGAATATACTAATTATAAGCCTTTCCCTTTGTGATTGATTACTTTTCATAAAATGGTTTTGTTTATCATAAGGATTCCCATTGTTTTTTCATGACCTGGATTTTCACTAATTTATCAAAGAAAAATACTCAACATATTCTATTAGATACTTCATCTATTTGAGTTTCATGGTTTGATATGTAATTGTTAAATATCTTTTTTTAATATTCATCTTTAGGGCTACTTTCTGCCTCTCTGTGTAATTACAAAATCATCTGTTGTAGTTCATATATTCTCTTCTCTAAGGTCCTAAGGGCTAAGTTAGAGGAATGTATGTGTATGTATTTACCTAGTTATAGTATACAGGTCCAGAACTGCACTCCTTATCTATATTTTTCCTGTCTTTCTTTTAGTTGTTGTACACTCTATGCTATCATCCCCTTCCAAATTTGGCACCCTTTTAGTTACTTTTTTTTGTATTCTTTCCAATTTCGTCACATGCTTTTTCTTGTGAGGGGATCATATAACTTCTGCATATTCCAATATTGGTATAATCAAAATAATTTTTTTCTCATCATATCTTTATCTAGGAAGTGAAAAACAATCTGTATATTCCTTAGCATCATGAATGTCATCAAATATGTAATCTATTTGCATTAAATTCCATTCCCCATGTCTTGCTCCATTCATATATCTTGTTTAAGTAATTCTGCAACTCTTCTCAATCCTTGAGGTTTCCTATCTTAGTAATTGTGCATCATCTGCGAATACTAATGTAACTGTTTACTCCTTCTGTCATGTCATTTACATATATTTTGTACGTCTGAGCTTTATCATTTTTTTTTTTTACTAAGCATTCCTTATATCCCTCTGTTCCTGAGGACTTAAGAAGCAGTTTTCATGAAAATTGACTCAAAATTTCTCCAATACT